>JALIZH010032927.1:1777500-2012500 GCA_030522465.1 Rhipicephalus appendiculatus | reverse complement strand
TCATAAAAAGTAAAAACTTGTCATTTAGTTTGCTCTGATGATTATCAACTTCTTGCTGCCGAGGAGGTAGTATGAAGTATCAGTCTACCAGTATCATATGATCTTTCAAGGCAGCTTCGGAGATCGTGTGACCGAGATGGGGAACGTCTTTACCATATCTAAAACGCGAAGCAGGAAGCCTTCCTCTTGTTTGCGTAAATGAGACAACAAGCGCGGCACAGGTGCCGTAGTATGACTTGCTTCGGCATTTGCATTCCCTCTTTCTTGAGGTTTCCTTTTCCTAGGCGGAAAATTGGCCAGAAAATAGTTAACGGCGAGGTTGCTCAATGAGCGAAGCAAGCTGCCGCGTTAAAAATATCAAGGTGCGAATGTCATTCCCGAGCCCGACGCCGCGCGCCACGTGCCAAGTAGTAGAAAACGAAAACCGAGGCTTTGAGGAGGGTTGCGACCGAGGACGAATACGTAGTGTCCACAGCCATTTCCGGTGTTTTAAATGCGAATGCATTTCATAGTCGGGCTATGTCAGGCATCCGGCCTTGTGCGGCGTTGGCGTTGTCCGCGGCAGGTGTTATCTCTCCGCTCTCACTCCCTCTCCCATAGCAACAGCTGCGGGCGCGCGCGCTTATCCTCGCCCCTAGCAACCGCAGCAGGTGGTGCGGGCGGAGTAGCGGAGAGTGAGTGGAGAGGAGGAGCGTGCTCTGACGCGTGAGGGCGCTCGCATCGCGGGAGCTCGGCGGAGCTATATATGAAAAAAAAATTTAAAAAAAAAACAAAAAAAGAAAAAAAAAACAGGCGCTGCGCCGTGCTCCCGACCGGGCTGCAGAAATTAGGCGCCTTTTCCTTCTTCGAACCACAACCACCATATATAAATGGAGTGAAGCGCGCGCGAAATGCATTCGCATTTCCTCACGATTCCCTTCGGGGAGGTGTTTAACTATTCGCCATAGATGCTACTGGACGTAGTTCTCGTATACTCACATTGGTTGCCATTGGTGACCGTCCAGACACCATCCAGAGACAGTTCACGGTTCTTGGGCGCCAACATGTTGTTCACCAACAAGGCCAGCACCACCACGACACACGTTAACACGACGTGTAATGTCCTTGAGCCGGCAAGACCGACGGCGTTCGTGATCATCGTTGGAAGGCTAGCGCAGACTCGGTTTGCACAGAACCTCGACTTCGGATCGCCAAATTCGCCCAACGACGGCGATAGTTCTTCGGGCTGTCGTCTTTGTCCACACACGTTCGCCTGCGTTCCACGCTCCCTGCAGTGCCGATGGCGATGGGCGCTCAATATATGGCATTACGCTTCGTCTTCTTCTTTGCTCACGCAAGTCGTTAAAGACAGGGAGGCGACGTGCCCTACGATAATATGTAGTTATTTTGATTTGCGGGATATTTCTTTCTTTCCCCCCCCTCCCACGCCTTAGATCTAAAGCAAGTGAAAGCGGGCACCATGCATTTGAAGAACACTTTCTGAGCATTGTAGTTCTGACGTGTCATTCCCGAAAAGCACACATCCAATAGAACTGGGTAACACGGGGTGCAACGGAAAGACGAAGAGGAAGAAGTTAGCCGGAAATTACGAATCTTGGCCAGCTCCCCTCAGTGGGTATGAGCCACTCGCGCATGAAGAACGCAACAAGTAAATAGAACTTATAGAAGCAGTAACGACGTATTATAATATTTGTGACGAACCACACGAGGACGGTGTGGTGCAGTAGTGGTAAAGGAGGAAGACGAAGTGCTTACAAAACATTATTGCACACTTTCTGATTATATGCGGGGTTCTTTTGGTTGTGAGCACAACATCAAAATTCATAAAATCGAAAAGTCTAACTTCTTCATATAGTGATCTCTTGGCCGATCCCCCGGAGTGGGTATGAGCCGTATCAAAGGAAACAACAACAACAACAACAACATGGAGCTTCGCACACCCGCCATGTCTCCTGAGTTGCATATTTATGTCCATGGAGGCCCTCCATGTTTATGTCAACCCTTACTCGAGTACGTCAGCCTAGAGGAGTGCACGGGCTTCGGGTAGCCCGAAAAATCGAGCCCGGCCCGGCCCGCGCGCCGGGTTCGGGCGGGCCGACGGCTTCTCATTTCGGGCCCGGGCCGGGCTCGGGCTACATTGATTGTTTTTTTTTTTTTTTTTTGTTGGGCGGGCCGTGCCCGAATCAAGCCCAAAATATAGACGTTGTGCTGCAACTGTTTTTCACCGCGTAGCGCCTTCTCCGCGACCACCCCCCACCCCCTTTCTCAGTTCTCCTTTCCTTTATCCACTTTAAACGCAAGGAGAGAAAGTGAAGTCACACACGATGAGCTTTGTGATTATCTATGCACGGAATAATCGTCTCTCCGCATCTGAAGTACTAAACTTCTGGAAGAACAAACAGTCTAAATATTGAAGCTTACTATGCTTGCGAAAAAGATATTGGCAATTGTGGCTACCAGCGCGAGCCGTGAACGGACCTTCAGTTGGGCGGGATATGCCCAGGAGCGCCGCAGTTCACTGAAGCCCGAATCACTGGACAGCCTATTTTTACACAACTTGTAATCATTGCATATAATGACTGTCACATGTCGTTGGCTCATGTTTCACTTTGATACGTTTAATAAAATGTCACATTATCAGAAAACGACGCCTTGTCTTCTCAACAAACCTTCATAATGTCAGGCTGGACCGGGCCGGGCCCGGGCTTTTTTTTTGTACGTCGGGCCGGGCCGGACGGGCTCGCAACCCTCTAGCGTCGGGCTCGGGCGGGCCTTCGACGCAGCCAGCGGGCCCGGGCCGGGCTCGGGCTCGAAAATTCGGCCCGTGCACAGCTCTACGTCAGCCCATTCTAGTAACGTTGCGTCAGCCAAAGTATCGCGCATTGTTGCTAGAGCAACTCAGTTTAAGTATTATTCCTATTTTTATTAACTTATTTTCGTTCATGCTTATGTAAGGATCAGTAAATTACGCACATTATTTTACTTGCGTTTTTTTTTCACATAATCATTAATACATTTCTTTAACAGCGGAGCTGTTATGCTATTCGTAATGCTGTTACGCGTTCTCATGAACTATCATCATCATGAATGGCCTCCTCTTCCTTTCTAGAGCGTGAAACGCAATAAATCGGCCGGCGCGCGCTCTCATCGTCCTCTTCTGCTTCGCTCCTCTTCCGCTTCGACCACCCGGGATTTTTTAACATGCACCTCAATCTAAGTACATGGGCCTCAAGCATTTTGGTCTCCATCGAGAATGCGGCCGCCGCGGCCGGGATTCGATCCCGCGAAGAAATAGAACGAGAGAGACAGAGAAAAATTCTTGGCGAAAAAAATTTTCTTTGCGAGGACGGATTCGAACCCGCGTACCCGTGACCTGAAAGCGAGCATCGTAGCCACTTAGCTATCCATCCACGCTAGCAGAGCAAAACAAGGGGGGTGAGGAAGAGAAGTGTGTGGTTGAGGAGAAGGGAAAAGAGGAGGGTAGATAGAAATGCATAGCATAGAAAAAAAAAGAAAAAAATGGAGAGAAAGGGAAAAAAACAAAAAGAGAATGACATAGACAGAGGAAGCGATAAATACACAGAGAGAGAGAGAGAGAGAGAGAGAAAGAAAGAAAGAAAGAAAGAAAGAAAGAAAGAAAGAAAGAAAGAAAGAAAGAAAGAAAGAAAGAAAGAAAGAAAGAAAGAAAGAAAGAAAGAGAAAGAAATGTATATAGAAAGAAAGAAATGGAAAGAGTCAAAGAAGGCATAAAAAATAGAGAGAAAAAAAGAAAAAGAAACAAAGAAAAGTAAAAAGCAACAAAGAATACCACCCAGCTCCGCACTTCCTCCAGGCTTGGCACCAGTAGTGTGGAGCTGCCTTAATATTTTTCTTTTCCTTATTATCGTTATTATTCCTGCATTATTGATAACCATTTCGTGCAAGAAAGCAACTCTAGTTGAAATTTTGACTTTTTGCTTCACGATCTCCGTAGTGACTAAAGCATGAGGGACACAAGAAAACGTACAATGACGCAATAAACCGCATAGCTATGAATCCACACCCATATTTAATAAATCGTACGTGTGAAGTAAAAAAAAAACACAGTAAGAATTCCGAGCTTTACGCTACGCTAATTGGGAAACATCTGCGCAGACATCTTCGGCTGCCACGGCAACCGGTGCACCGCCAAACGGGATCCAAGCGGCTATTGCAGCTCGATGTCTGTGAGGGTCCGACCCTCAGTCTCGGGCAGCAGGAACAACAACGCGCCGGCGGCCATCGACATCACCAGGGCGGCGTACATGTGGGCGTTCCGCAAACGCATCAACGCCAGGAACTGCTCGTTGAACTCGACCAACAGAAAAACGACGAACCACCGCGTGGCCCAGACCGCCGGTGCGCCCAGGTACCGCAGCCAGCTGGGTCCCGAGCAGAGCTCGGCAGTTAACAGCGGTGGCAGGTGACAGAGACCCACTGAATAGCTCAGCACGAGAAGGTTGACTGAGTACACGGAGCCCCAGTTGGTGTCGTCCGGTGGCCCGGCGGTCGACCATTCACTGCGATCGCGGTACCAATAACAAAGGTAAGAACAATAGCGGTTAAGCTGAATCAAGATGGTAAGTTGGGGTAGTTTTCGGAAAGTTGCGATACGACCTTCTTCCTAGGCCTAGTTGGTTCATAGCGGACGGGTGGTTTACTGTCCAAGCACGAAGAAGGGAAAGAGAAAGAATAGGTTCTGCTAAGATGCAAAGTGACAAAGTTCACTAGAGACCAAATGCTAACCGCGGGCGTGAAGACATTGCCATCACCACGCGAAAGCATAGCAGTAGAGACTGCATAGTGAACGCAGTGGTAGTGATGCTACGACGAAACAACAGCTCGCGCAGCCTTTCTAAAACGCTTCAAAGGCAGAGCGAAAAAAAAACCGGCAGATACCACGCATTGTGGGAATTGATGAAATGCGAAGTAGACGTTGCTCTCTTTTTCAGCTGCTGATAAAGCGATTTGTTTGTCGTTCTCCGCTTGATCGTCGATCCCGCGTCGTCACAATATCAAGCTAGCGAACTGGACACAAGTGCACCATGAGCGTGGCATGTAAATCACGATGTACATGACATGCATGCCGTGATTTTCATGTTACCATCTTCCACTTATGTTTCTCATACAGTCACGTCACGCACTACCAAACTTGGTGTATATCAAGCTAGTGAAACGGTCGTGACGCACCATGAGCGTGCCATGTAAATCATCTTGTACATGACATGTCACGAGTTCTATATTACCACTTGTCATTGATGTTCGTCATACAGTCACGTCACGCAATACCAGATTTGGTGTATATAGAGCTAGCGAAACTGCCGCGAGCGTGCCATGAGCGTGACATCTAAGTCATGTTGCACATGACATGTGATGATTTCCATATTAGCACTTGTCATTTATGTTCGTCTACAGTCACGTCACGCAATACCAAATTTGGTGTATATCAAGCTGGCGAAACGGCCGTCTTCCTTCCTTCATGCCTGTGCAGTACATCACCCGTTGGTTGAAGGTCATTTTGTTGAAACAGGGCGTTACAGGACGTTACAGGGCGTTGCAGGAGAGCGTTATATGACGAGAGACAAGAAAAAAAGGGGGGCACATTTCGGACATGCACTGAACTCAACGCATGTCCTGTGCACCCCTCTTCTTGTCGCTCGTCTCGTAACGCGCTATTTCGGCGATATGGATGGTTAATCTGTCGCAGTTAACAAACACTTCAATTAATCCTTTGTTTCGGGCAAGGCACTTTTGACCACAATGCAAAACGAAAGGAAACAAATGAATTTCTCCACTAGGGCTGTCACCTCAAGTTTGACAGATGGTCGCGCGCACCCGCGAGAAGAAAATGCAATACGTTGAATCGCCACAGTGGTCGAGTGGTTAAGGTACTGGACCGCTGACCCGAAGGTCGGTGGATCGAATCTCAGCAGCGGCGTCCGCATTTTCTATGGAGGCGAAAATGCTTGAGGCCCGTGTGCTTATATTTAAGTGCACGTTAAATAACCCCAGGCGGTCGAAATTTCCGGAGCCCTTCACTACGGCGTCTCTCATAATGATATCGTGGTTTTGAGACGTTAAACCTTAACAAGTATTATATCATTATTAAATAGCTGTACGTTTATGCCCACGTATTGCATTTACTTTGTTCCGTTTTAGCAGCGTGTATAAAGCTATGTCCATAGTGTTTATTGTACCCGCCTTTTTAACTGGACAGTCCTCTAGTAGGAACCGACTATGCTAAAAACGAATTCTGCTAAGACTCTTGTGGTAATGCTCACTAGAGCAAAATTCTAATAATTGTTGGGGTTTAACGTCCCAAAACCACGATATGATTATGGGAGAAGCCGTTGTGGAAGGCTCCGAAAATATCGACCACCTGGGGTTCTTTGACGTGCGCCTAAAACTAAGTACACGGCCCTCAAGAATTTTCACCTCCATCGAAAGTGCGGCCGCCGCGGCTGGGATTCGATCCCGCAACATTTGGGTCAGCAGTCGAGCACCATAACCACTAGACCATCGTGACAGGTAGAGCGAAATTCTGACTGCTGGCATTAAGACATCCCCATTACCACGCGAACAATAACAGACGAAGCATATTACGCACCAAACCGCGGATAATCGCTTCGAACACTTTGGAAATCTGTAAAGAAATATGTAATGCCCGGCAGGGATGGTCGCACAGATAGTAAAGGTTGCGGTCATTTCCTTTTAGCGTCTATTAAATTGTCCCGCAAGAACGTACAAAAAGGAGAGAACAAAGCCCACAAAGGAAGCGAGTCCTGGAACGTAAAACAAGAGCACACCTTTTTCATTGAGTCCTAGTTATTGAGTACGTCTAACTACTTTGTTTCATGACCCTACCCTAACAGGTCCATATGAGGTTGACTGCTTCGCCCCTTGCTTGCAGCCTACGTCGAGGCAACATTGACAGAAGGCGTGTTAGCGTTTGTCTCTGAGAAAGATGCTTGTCTTGGGATATTTCGAATCATTGACAGAGTCATCATGGGCAGGACTCGTCAGACAAGAAACGTCGCTGCAGCTGACGTTTGGTGACGACTGCAACTGTTTTTTTGCCGGTGCGACAGCCACATCCAAACACCTAAGGCAAAGTATAGGATTACCTCCAATCGTGCTTTTTCGTTCGTGAAGTGGCGTACCTGAAGGCGAGATGCTCGAAAGGTGGAAAGACGGCGAAGCAGAAGACCTCGAGCAGGGTGGACACGCACAGCAGCTGTCGTCGACCCGTGGTGCGTGTCAGCGAGGTGAACAGCACTACGAAAGACACGTGCATGGCCGCCATGATGAGAGCGGCGAGCGCCGCTGGCACGTCCTTCACAAGGCCTTCCATGGCCTGGATGCCTCGGAGGAAGAATAGCTGCGCGCACGACGCGCTCTGCAGCAGCTGGAGCAGCAGGCACGCTGAGAAACGCCTGCGTGCACGCACGAATCTATTTTTGAAGAGAGAGCATAGCGGTACCTACCAATTATGAGAACAAGCAACAGAGCGTACATCAAAACCAACGTCAGCGTTTGGAGATAGGGGTTTCCGTCTCAAGAACGATTGACTGAAGGAGAGAACAAGTCGACCACTTATTGAAAGGATTGCTTAGTAGCCCCAGTACGAAACAGCGGCAACACGCGAGACAAAGAACCAGGACCCGTATTCCCAAAATCTTCCCACGCAAAGCCTTTTCGTAACAGAATATTTTAGCCAGTGACGATGTAGGGTCATTTCTGGCTGATCAGTGGGGAAACGCACTTATGAAAGTGAAGTTTTGTGAATTCGGCCCCAGAACAAAAAATACGAGATCTACCTTGAAGTTACACCAACTCTCTCGACAGCTACAACATATCATCGACACTGTTTAATTTATCGCTCTCTCTCTCTATTAGTATTTAGTATTTCAGTTTAAGTATGGTTGTTTTGCATCATTGTGTGTTCTCTGTTCTTTGTTAGGCGTATATTATCAGTTATGCGCAAAAGTAATCGTCTACTCCGTCACTGTCATCCTTCACAGCCTCCTTTAAAGGCACCACAACCTAGCCAACATCGATGTCAAAGTCATGACAGTTGTAGCTCTTCTAAATGAACTTCACGAAAGGTTTGCCTCATATCGCTCAACTTTGTTATCACGGACCCCAAAAACAGTTGGCGGTACTTAGAAAACGAGTGCGCAAGGGCGCCTATTGAAACCAGCCTCATAAGCCGTCCGGGTGAAGGAGGTAGTTTGGGGTCCTGTTGTTGTAACCGTCCGGGCCTCAGCTCGGGAGGTTTGTGAAACCCGTACAGTCTGGTTGCCGCCATGCTTGCCTCGTCCAAACGTCCCCGGAGCACTAGCCAGCGAGGACTCTCGATCAGGTATCGCCGCCAAACCAGGAGCGGCAATTGCGCCAGAGCCCAAACCACCGCTTGCACCCGCCATGGTATGCCGCTGAGAGTGTAGCTGGCCACGATACCGATGCCTGTGGCGACCTGTCATTGTAAAAAAGCTTTTGTAGGGCATAGTCGATAAAAGTATATCGCTTCTTGTGTTCGTCTCGTTGGCGCTTTATTCCTTCCGTAACAGGCTCCAACTAGCCAAGCCAAAAGCACTGCGCTAAAGCTGCGCCTTAAGCTCGCGCCGAGTGAAATGGTACAAAGCTACGGCAAACATGGCCTTCGGTAAGTTTTGAGCTGAGCAGCCCCGCTTAAGATTACAGTTCTGCTTAGTCCAACAACTTTTTTGTTTGAACCTCTGGCCTTAACTATAGCGCCTACCTTGGTGAGACCTGTGTAGAAGGCCCTCATGTCTACTGGTGCCACCTCGGCCACGTACAGGCTGACGCCGATGTCGATGACGCCCAGCCACAAACCGCACGCAGCCCTGGCTGACAGAAGCATGGTGGTATTGAAAGACGCGGCGAGCACACCCCACGAGAGAGCCATTACCAGGACGCACACCAGAAGCGTCATCCGGCTGCCGAACGCCCACAACGGACACCCTGCCGCGCAAGAAAACCACTCGCTGACGCCACAAATCTTACAAGGGGACATTGTTCACAAGGGGGGCGCGTTTTTTCAGACTCTCGTAAGACGTACAAATTGTGAGTCTTTCAAAGTGTATGAAAGTATTGTTGGTACGCGTGAGCGACGCAGAGACGAAGCGTGTTGCTGAGAGTCTCGATACCAACTAACTTTATTGTTCAACTCGGTGGATTCGGGAACCGGTTCCCCTTTCCTCTCCCTCTCCGCGACTTTATTGGCGGTGCAGAGGGAGGGAAAGGAATGTCGTCTTGCGACAAGCTGGCAGCGCCGCAGCCGCGCAGTGGCGCACTATAGTTCACCACAGTGTTACTACCTCGTCAGTGGTTGATGTAAGCAAGACGCGTTGAACATATCGATGAAGAGTTTAATGAAACGGGAAGAGTTTCAGGAGTCGCTGCAGGCGTAGATAACAATACTTAAAAACAAAAGCTTGCACGAATTAAAAAGAAAAGAACAAGGATTCTAGACTGTAATAGAGTAAGACGTGACTGTAACGAACAGTCTAGCCTGTCTAGGTGGCGAGTGGTCACCATAGGCGTGCGCAGGGTTCCCCTTCAGGGGTGGCGATGGTTCGTCGCAGCGCCCCCCTCCCTATTATGTCAATGTATGGGGCCGACATTGCGCCACCCCCCTCCCCCCAGTCGCAGCGCCCCCCCTCCCTATTGTGTCAATGTATGGGGCTGGCTTTGCGCCCCCCCCCCCCTCTTAGCTGACTAAGGGGGGGGGGGCGGTGGCCCGCTCCCCGTGCGCACGCCTATGGTGGTCACCACCCCGTCTCGAAAAAAAAATGCCGATAAGTACATTCATCATCATCATCATCATCATCATCATCATCATCATCATTAGTTCAGGGAGCGCGAGGCTCTGCGTACATGATATATTACACGTTGCGTACGGTACGGCTCACAGAACATCTCACAGTTTTCCCTCAGTGTTGGTTTACCGTGTTGGTTTACCGTGCGCAAGATCTCGAGAGTAGCTTGAGATAGGCCTCAACAAACATATATTTGCGTAGAGTTACTGTGTATAAGTGTATTCTGCTTCGCTGCTGGTGTGCATTATCCGATGAGCTGTAATCTCGAGTGCTTTGCCTTTTACATCGAATCTCTCTATGGCTAAGATCCGGGATTTCATTGCGTCTGCGAGCAAAAAGCCTATATTCCTCAGATTCTCCGAGATGGCGGTAGTAGTCTGCACTGTAGTACGGTGAAGTCAAACCAGCAGCTGCCACATCCGCGCTCTGCCAGGACATGCATGCATCGGGACAAGAGCAAACAATATAATAATATAGGGCACTAGGACCGTCGTATTTTGATATGCGATGGCTTATATTACCCCTGAAAAAAATCTCTTCTCAGCAGTCCATTCATGCTTAGAAGTGAAGCTGACTATTACGGGATCATTGTTACCTAGGTCTTAGTAAGTTGGCTTTCCCAGATTGCAATGTAGCCTACACACATGATCGAGCGTCGGCAGGGGGGGTGCAAAAGGGGCACTTGCCCCCCCTCAAGCCTCACCAGCACCTGCCCTCACCCAAGCTAGACCAGTGCTCTCCCCCTCCCCCCAGCCGCGATGGAACACTGGTTTGCACCCCCCAAAGAGAAAATCCTGCCGACGACCATGCCTACACACAATGAAAAAAAAAAATGCGTCTACGCGTGTCGCGAAACGGAGAATGCGGTGTCATAGTTGTGCTTGGCGAGCAAACATCGCTTAATGTGCACCTAAGTGGCGATTTTGTCGTCGATGTATTATGTACAGATCTTTAAACGTTTATGGGCACGTTTACAGCCTGGCCTTTTATACTGAACTGCCTCCTCCATGTCACCTTTGTGTCGGTTTCTAAACAGCTTGGCTCATCCACCTTCACATAGTGGAATGGCTCACAATTTTCAAATGTACCTTTTTTTTTTTCGACTAGAACACTCGCTAAACACGAATACTGGAGTAAATGTTATCAGATGAAGCGTCTCAACATGTCGCCCGGTAGCCCAGTATTACGCGGAATGCATCTACACTCAAACATCGATATAACGTACCCGAATATAACGAAATACCGGTTATAACGAATTTAATGAAGAACAGTCTTGTAATGGATAGTGTTATGAATATACCTATATAACGAATTTTCGGATATAACGAACTTATTTTCGTGTAAGATGCAACTTTGTTATAATGAGGTTTGAGTGTAGTGTACCGGAATGCCGGACAAGCTAAAACACTATGTAGTGTCCTTTTGACACTTAGGGAAAATGGAAGTCAGTACACGTACCCGACAGCAGCGCCCCGATGGCGGCACCGAATGCGAGAATGTCGGTGAACCATCGGTTCTGCGGCGCCTGCTTCATTCGGTACCAGGATTCGCTTTCAATGGAAGGCATGGCGGCGGAGGCGAAGCCCAGCGTGGCACCGGCGGCACATGAGCAGAGGCAAGCTGTCACCATGGATCTGACGTGGCGGCCTCGAATGCCTACGCTGTCCTGATCGCTGGCAGGGGTGCCGCCTTTCATGGCCGTCTTCAGGTTGCGCAGTGCCTCCATGGCGGCGTTCTTGGCTGGCGTTTCTTCTGGCTGCACGGGCGGATGCTCGAAACCAGCCGAAGCCTTGGGCGCACCCTTCGATGGCGACTGCATCCTCGAAGACTCCTTGGATGTAACCTTCGAAGTTACGTTCGACGTTGCTGTCGAGGCCACGTTCGACGTTACGTTCGATGGCGCTACGGAGGACGCTTTCGAAATCGCGGAGTCTGCCATGGCGGTCATCGCCGTGTTCTCCAGGGCCGACGGGGTTTGCGCTGCAAACGTGGCTTGCGCCGTAGAAAAGGGTTGCGAGGCTCCGCCCTGGGACCTGTGACCAAAACGACACCGGCGACGCTTGAAATACCCAAAACCGAGAAAGTTTTGATAAAAGGTCTTCAAGTTTTGCAAAGCGAAGCGCTGAAAAAGTATTTTCAAACCCACGACGGCAAAATTTGATTTTCATACATATATTTAGCACCATCGAAGCGCGATACGAAGCTGGGGACATATCGGTGCCTACCAGCTGGCTTTCGTTGCTTTGCGGCGTACTTACGTTCCTTGTAAATGTAAATGAAGCTTCGTAATCGAAACAATATCTTGAACAGTGCAAAACATTTATAAAAGCAGTGCACCTTAAATATACTTTATTAGAGCGGCATAGCATGACGTGTCTATCTAATTTATCTGCTTCTCTGCGGCACATTCGTGTAGGATGCCTCGCTCTTCTGCTATTTGTCGTCCTTTGGTCCTAGCGTTACCACGTGCCCTAATTACATCACCTCTTCCGGGGTTTAATTATGTGAGACAGTATTTTCTCTTGGCTAAGCCTCTTTCGTCTTTTTTTTTTTTCGTACAAAAATGTTGCTTTAATTTGACTTTTCTTGTTATATGGCACGAAGAGCTCAGCTTCGCATCAAGGCCTTCCAGCACCAACGCTACGTCACCTAAGCATAAAATCGAGCTTTGAATGATGTCAGCTGTCGATGTTTATCGTCATGGTGCAACGATACTTTATGCATCGCCGATCTGATGGCGGCTATTCGCCGAGAGAAGGCTTTGTAAACAATACCCTAATCTATCACCTGCAAGCCACCTTGTATCCTGTCTTGCTTCGATTGAATGTTTCAAATTACCCTTGGAGTCCACATAAAAACCCATTAAGAGATAGAATTGGCCTCAGCGAGGTACGATGAGTGGAAATGAAGCAATATACTTCTTGCCACTCAATACTGTACATCTCTTACTGAAAGCTGCCCACTTCCAAAAGCAGATCAGCAGTTCCTGCTTGTATGTCCTTGATTAACCCCGGTGCAAGAACTCGTCTAATAAAGTTGTTGTTTTTTTTTTAATGCGAAGCATTTCTTTGCGTACTGTAAGCAATTTTGCGTTTCTATCTACGTATCTATCTACCTAGCCGCCTACGTCTGGGTGCTCTCGTGATCGCCTCCTTAACTTGGGGTAGACCAAAATTTGTATGGGAGGGTAAGAGGTATTGACGAATATGTCTGGCTGGTCATGACATGAATAACGTGAAAATCCTGTCGCGTACGTTGTAAAACCCTTTCCTGCAGACACGTGTGGCACATTCCCGTATACTATGGGCCGCGGTATGCGGGTATGCGCCACAGGTGTTTGACAATTTATATCTACCCAGGAATGGCGAGGACAGACATGAGTAATTTAAGTGGAAGAGCGTTAAGAAAAATTGACGTCGGCAGCGTTGACCCGACGAATAAATATCAGGGTCTCAGCAGGAATCCAACCCCAGCAATCTGCGTGGCAATCAAGTATTCTACCACAGAGCCACGCCAGGTCTCGGAACTGCTTTGGAAAAGAACCCTGTGCATGCTTAATGTTCGTGAAACGTCAATTGTGGTGGCAGTGCTGGCTATCTAATTTTATAAACATTACATATGTAATGTTTATAATGGACAGGACGCCTATGAGGCAGGCGTCCTGTCCGGGTTAACGTCAATTGTATACTTAAAGGGGTGGTGCCATCAAATTTTGAGGCTATAACAAGCCTGTTGTGGGTTTCCTCTGTATGCAAGGACACTCCACACGAAGGGTCGGGCACAGCAAACCTTTAGAATATATTTTAATCCACTTCCAAAGTGTACCTAAATGCTCATTCTCCCGATCGATGCACAACACTAGCGCATCAAAACTGACGTAGCTCTATGGGAAGGACAACGAAAGTTGTAGTGACGTCACACCATATCTGTAGTGACGTGAGTGTCCTCGGGACCTCCGTTACCTCCAGAACGTACGTACCGGCAAAGCATCGGTTGCTACATCACTTGCCGAGTTTCGATCGCTTCCTGGCTAAGTGCTGCGCATCTTCGCGCGAGCCTTGTATGGTCACGTGACCAAGCCTACTACACTTCTACGTCACTGCCCGACTTGGTGCCCAGAAACCGAAACCGAAAGTTGTCCGCATAAATAAGGCGATATTAAATTATTTAGCGAGAATACGTGAATCTTTGTGCGTGTATCATGCTTCCTAGAGCTATAAGAAACGCTTGCAGCGAAGAACGCAAAAGCCACAAATTTGGTGGCACCACCCCTTTAAGCGCCATCCAACGTAGTTGGTCCACGAAGCACTATCCAGAGCTACCATCCTCGCAAGCACAAGTGGTACATATCAGCTTACCGCTTCTGGTGTTGGTAATACCCATGTTTCTGTTGGCGTCGTTACGCAACTGTAAACAACTGGTTATATGAAACATATGCCACTGTTCGACATGTGTCTGTGCGTACAACATTTGTACATATCTTTAGCGTCATTACGTAACGTTTCGCTAAATAAAAGAATTACAACCCAGTCACCTTGCCTCCGCATTCTTCGCATAACATCGATTCCCATGGTACTTGGAATCTGCCAAATTTTTTCTTTGGCTCGACAGATTTCGCGACCCATGCACTTCACCAAATCTCAGTTCCTTAATAGGGCTCAACAAGCCAGCTGGTATTTCAACGCGTGGTCACCGCTGCCTGTAAGTTCACTGCACAGAACGGCACGTGATTCCGTTCTGCATGAATTCTGTACGACGAAACGCAACTGGTGATGCCTAAATTAGGAACCGTTGCAGAGATGGGACATAGCACTTCCTGAATTTAATTGATTTTTAGAGATTTATCCTCCAAACCTACAATGGTAGTGTGAGTAACGCAGAACTTGGAGACTACCATAAGCGTGCGTAGGGTTCCAAGGTTCATTGTAGCGTCCCCCCTCCTCTATTAAGTCAATGCATGAGGCCGACTTCACACACCCTTCTCAGATGTCATAGGGGGGGGGGGGGGGTCGCCCCCTTGCACTTCCCCTCCCTTGCGCCCACCTATGGAGACTACAGATTATTTTCAACATGATGTAGTTTTTTAACGTATACCTAAATCTAAATAAATTTAATGTGCAGTTCATTCATTACAATGCCGTCGCCACGGCTGATATTAAACTCGCTGCCTCGATTTTATAGAAGCGCAACACCATCAAATGAGGAGTTTTTTTTTCGAAATGAGCTAAATCCAGAAACCGAAACTAGCTCAAATAAAGCTCCATTGGCACGTACATACTCTCAACTTTCCTGTAAAACAGTTATCGAAACGAAATGGGTCAATACAACCAGCTACGAGTGCTTACAGATTTCGTTTCAAAACGAAATTGAGCCAGATCCGTGCGCTGTACGGATCGAAATGAGGCAAATCCAGTAAGCCAATAGCAGAGCTTTTTACCTCCAGACAGGGTATTTGGCCGGATTGAAAAGGACGTGAGGAAGAAATCCTCACGAAGAAACACGAAGAAATCCTGAATCCCCAAAGCTACCAAATGATTTTTTCATATCATGGCACTGTGCTAGAGCTCGGAAAACATTGGGACGTGTATGACTGGAAAGCCTACTGTACGGCAGAGATGAAATCGACATCCAGCTTGCCGTTTAAGATAACAGAAACCAAGGTCTTCTACATTCAAAGAAATGCAGCTGGTAGAAGCCCTAGAGTTAGAGCAGAACCCCACTATAATGTTTCCGTATCAAATTTCGTGCCAGTCCTTAAAGAGGGGGAAAGTCCCTTGCACAAGCTACCGTGCAATGCCCACTGTACACTCATCATGTCAACAAAATGAAACTGATAGATGTGACGAGCCTTCTCGTAAAGCATTTCGGCAGTTCATGGCAAGAGAATCAAGAGCTCGCTTATTTTGTCAGTGTCCTCAGGCGTGCCAAAGAAAATGATCATACAGAAGATTTCGAGTAGAGCTGCTTGTGCTGCGAAGAAGACGCACCGGCTCTTCGTGTATAGTTGAAGGCCCTTAATTGAAGCACTGTTGCCTATCTTTGATGGCTTTTCGGCCAAAACTCTATCATACTGCTCTTGAAAGTCGATTTCAATAAAGTTTTTGCAAGAATACCGCCTCGAATTGAATGTGTCATTTCAATATGAGCCAAATCCAAAGTTATCATGCTAATATTGGTCAAGTCCGCTGTATATTTTTTAATTAATTGTGGCCGTAAACTTCTACTAGCTGACATGTAAAATATATCGCGTAATAGGTTTGAAAGCGTTGTATTTACATTGCGTAACAAATTTTCACTGTTTTCACAAATTCTGTTTTGGTGGATTTGACTCATTTCGAAAAAAAACTCTTCAAATGAGAATACAGGTCCGTAAGGTTGGTTCACAGCACGACAGCGTTTCGATTATCTTGTGTTTCTCTCTCCCTCTCGATAACTATGTCCGCCGTTGTTGCTTAGCAGATAAGGTGCGGCGCCGCCTAAGCACGAAGACGATCACGATGATCATATTTCGATGGGGTCGAAATGCAAGAACGGCCGCATACATATATTTAAGTGCACGTGAAAGAACTCCACGAGGTCAACATTAATCCCCGCTACCGCATGTTTCATAATGGCTTAGTTGCTTTTCCTCGTAAAGCTGCAGAATTTAATTATTCTATATACATATACCATGCTGTACGCTCGTTTCGGTAGGGAGACTCACGACTAGTTAATCTGGCCCGTAGGCGTGGTGGGATGAACATACCAGAGCCTGTTTGAGAAAATAGAAAGAAGTACGTCGAGGAATATATAAATGAGTTAGCGCTATGAAGAGTACGCAATACTTGCGTACGCATCGGATTTCTTCTTCGATGACGACTTGCGTTTTTTCGCCATGGTCTGGCCGTGCGGCACGAATAAGCTTCCTCTCCTTCGTCTTCTTCTTCTCTGTCAATTTTCGCGCGAGCTCGCGCGGTTGTCGAGTCGGCATCGTCTTTTTACTACAAGTCATTTTCATCATGTAAGAGGAAGACACAGGCTAAGACGCCGATATTGTAGGTATTTTAATAATTTATATTCTGCGCTCATGTTGTTATAAGCTAGGAAGTTCAGAAAGAAGTCCAGAGGTAATCGGCGATCGACATGAAAGTTCGTTCCAAGTGAAATCGCAGAACTTTCAAGAGATGACGACGACGATGTTGATTATGATTGGAATGAATTTATCTGTGCCCGTGATTTTGTCGTTTGGAGCCTCTATTTCTGGGTTCTCCAATGCGAAGGTTTGTGTGGCTGTGCGGAATTATATCAGTGCGACCAATCGATTAACTAGCTAATCTATATTATTATCCTTCTGTGTCGACACATGCATAACTTTTTTCTTTTATGGAAAATAGGGCTTTGATTTAATTTATTATCTATTACTAATAAAAAAGTATTATTATTTTTATACATTTGAGCGAGCATCAAAATTTCATATAAAATTTGTAAGGTTTTTATTATTTAACCTCCATTATTCTAAACTTTCATAATAGTGTATAAGACCACTCAATTCTTGGCCAATCCCCCACAGTGGGTGTGAGCCACAGCAGAAGGTTAACAAGAACAAGAACATGATCTTTGCCAATCCCCGGCGCAGGAACCAACCAACCAACCAACCAACCCCTTGTGGGTATGAACCAAGTTCTTCTAGGCGACAAGACAAAGCATGTCAGTCGCTCACCCCACCCTGGCGAATTGGCCAAGAGAAGGATAATTTGTAACAAAAATGAACACATATTAATCGTAATCGCTCCGTTTCTTTCTTGTCCCCATTTCCCACTGGAATATGGCAGGTCAGAGAAATGTACGGGTATGCCTCAGGCCGACCACTATACCTTTCAACAAATAAACGCACATTTTTCTCTCGATAGGGGATACGCCAAGAATGGCGCGGGTGCAAAAGGATAGTGAAGGCGAACCAAAATGAAAGGACACAGGACAAAACCAATAAAACTAAATCAGAGCATATGTCTGCGCTAATAAGTATGTGGTGAAGTACATAGGAGTGCGCATCATCCCAGAAAACTACAAAGACGGTGCGGCCTTCAGCGTGATGAAACAAAGATGGCGGCTCGTACAAGTCATCATCATCATCATCATCAGCCTGTCTACGCCCACTGCAGGACAAAGGCCTCTCCCATGTTTCGCCAATCAACCCGGTCCTGTGCTTTCTGCTGCCACGTTATACCTGCAAACTTCTTAATCTCATCTACCCACCTAATTTTCTGTCTCCCTCTCAAGCGTTTGCCATCTCTTGGAATCCAGTCAGTTACCCTTAATGACCAGCGGTTATCCTGCCGACGTGCTACGTGCCCGGCCCATGTCAATTTCTTCTTCTTGATTTCAACTATGATATCCTTAACCCCCGTTTGTTCCCTGACCCACTCTGCTCTCTTCCTGTCTCTTAAGGTTACACCTATCATTTTCCTTTCCATCGCTCGCTGCGTCGTCCTCAGTTTAAGTTGAACCCTCTTTGTAAGTCTCCAGGTTTCTGCTCCGTAGGTAAGTACCGGTAAGATGCAGCTGTTATATACCTTCCTCTTAGGGATAGTGGTAGACTACTGTTCATGATTTGATAATGCTTGCCGAATGAGCCCCATCCCATCCTTATTCTTCTAGTTATTTCAATCTCATGGTTCGGCTCCGCGGTTACTACCTGTCCTAAGTAGACGTACTCCTTTACAACTTCCAGTGTCTCGCCACCTATCGCAACGTACAAGTATTGCACGCTAAAATGGCTACGTGCCGACCACGACGGACTGGTATTGCCGTATTACTGCCATAGCATTTATATGGACGCTCTCGACGGGTCTTTACCGTCGCTGTGATCGTCAACGTCATGATACGTACATAGTCCAAATTGATAACATCCCCCCTGCGCATCGTATGTTCTACCCGCGGATAAAAGCGCGCAAGCGAGGGCGACGAGCGCTGCTGCAGCAGAGATCAAACGAGCCGGCCCATCTCCGTCGCTCGCAGGGTGCATGCGATAACAACCCCCCCGCGTGCTAGACCTGCCGTCGAATGTTCAAGCATAGAAGAAATACCCCACTCGTCTTGAACGAGCATGAAAATATGCGGGGGAGGAGAGAGAAGGGATGGGGGGTCTTTCGAGCGGGAACTGTGAGCTTCGATACTATTTGGAGCGCGGTCGCGATCACTGGCACGCGCGCGCTATCTCGGCAAGCATCAGCGCACGTCTCGTAGACCCTTCTATGTGCTGCGTTCTCAACGCGAAGAGACTGTGCGAAAAGAGCATTTCCCCCCTGGAGCGGCCGTATTCTCTTAGACTCGCGTTTTGTAGAGTTACGTGTATCGGATACAAAAGAGTTAGCTGCCAGCCTTACTTCGTATAAGATTACAATTTTTTGCTCTCGCATTCATTGCTTCGCCCTTGCGGTGAAAATGAGATTTTTTTTCTCCTACTGTTGACCAGCAGTGATAGGACACTCTATACGATCAGCGCATTGTAGATGTCATCATGATCACCCGTAGGTTGAAGCGTCCCGAGCGTATACCAAAACGAGACCACTTAACACGCGTAAAATGAGAAGGCTAACAAATGACATTTGATAGGAATAATCTTAGTGGGCGATTTACTAACCTGTAAAGTTTTTGTACAGAGAAGGATGGAAATCTCGGCTTCGAAAAGGGGAGACGTACGGCCGTATACAGTGCAGCTTCTGCTTCAACGTTCCATAACCTCAGGTAAAGCGCTTCCCGTTCCGAACGGGTCAGGGGACACAACTGACTTTCTGAGATGGCTCCGATTCTACTCGTTTCACACTATAATTGGTTTGTGCCCACATTCAAGCCTCATCCACAAATCACCTTTTAATTGAACTAGGTTATATGCACAACGAAGTGCGCCGATGCCGGAAGTGGTTATATGCACGAGGAGGCGCAGTAATATTTTCAAGCTGTTATACCTCGAAATTAACGACGGATTTCAGCCGACGTCGTGGAAAAACTTATCACGGTGCCTAGCTGGGCAAGGTTCTGCGTATAGTGTCATCACTATTCTGCCAGTGTCCGTGATTTGCTCGGGTCCCTGGGGCCCCAGTCAACCTTCGCTACGCCGCTTCGCGGTTATTGCTATTTTGGCCATGTCCGTGGTTTGCCAGTGTCACTGAGAGGGGGGGTGGGGGTGGGCTACGCCGTGCTGCTTCGCTGTTCTCCCTATGTTGACAGCATCACTGCTGCCAAAGCCAGCGTTGACAGTGACTGGGTGCTGACACCAACGTGATTATTTTCTGAAAGCAACTCCCCCGTCCGCCTCGGTGGATCAGTGGCTGGGGTGCTCGGCTGCTGACCCGAAGGTCGCGGGTTCGATACGACGGTCGTATTTCGATGGAGGCGAAATGCTAGAGGCCCGTGTACTGTGCGATGTCAGTGCAAGTTAAAGGACACCGGATGGTCAAAATTTCCGGAGCTCTCCACTACGGCGTCCCCCCATAATCATATCGTGATTTTGGGACGTAAAACCCCACATATTATTAACTTACCTCCCTGTCTGACAACAGACTTTTGCAACACAGAACCTTGCCCATAGCGACATTTACTCAAAGCATTAATGGCTATATGGTGACCTGCATCATCGTACATGTAACCCCTACCTGTATCGGCGTACTCCGCGGTGCATATAACATTGTTAAACCATCCGCCTCCAATGCGAGAGGCATTGGTTTAGATTCTCAGTGACCTTTGCGGACCCACAGATTTTTCTAATAGGGAGCTAGGGTGAGGTCCCCCGACGTGGTGCATGGTGATGTGGGTACTAATACTTCGAGAAGGTGGTCTTTATTTTCCGCTCAATGTTATCTTTCAGCCAAATGGTATGCGATCGCATGTATACATAAATTGACTCCAAGTCTTTCTGTTGCAGCTTCTGACCTATTGCAGCTTCTGACGAAAGGCAAAATCCGAAAACAAGTCGCCGCGCACCGACCGTTGTTCGCACTACAAGCACCGTACACAAGTTTCACAGGACAGTCTCTTGGTTGCGATCCAAGGCAGTAACTTCTGAAAGCTGGCGCTGAAATCGAGAACCTCAACACCGCGGCACGAGCACCTCGTCAGTAAAGGTGGACAAGGGAAAAGAAAGGGCACCCCGATCCTCGCAGCCATCGGGTTCGGGAAGGACAAACTGTTGGTTTCTGAGGCGCACTTCGATGAGTCTTCTGGCGATTCACAGTGCAGTTAGTTGGTGGGCTGTAAATAATCGAGGACAGTAAACTGTCCGGGGCTTCGTTATGCGCGAATAAATACAAGAAGTATAGTTAGTTATGTTTACAATAAAGGACACATTCTACCGTTTCAATCGTCGCTGAAGTCGGGCCAGTCGCCGAAAGGTAAGTGAGGAGGCTAGCCCATCATATTAACAGTGAGGAGCAGATTCAAAGGTAAGACCTTGCTCAGATCCCGTTCACATTTTCCGCGTCAAATGGTATAATAACTACAAAAACGCATGTAGCTCTAGCAAAAAATTTTAAAAAAAATAAAGCAGCTTCGTACTAGTGGTGCCAATCCTGAAAAAAAAGTGCGGAGCTGGGCAGCCTTTCTTGTTTCTATTCGGTTTTCTTTTCTTTCCTCCTCTCTTTTTTTCAGTTTCTCTTTTCTAAGCTTTTTCTGTGTTTTTTATTCTTTATTTCTAATCATTTCTATTTTTCTTCCTATTCTTTTCTTTCTTTCTCTCTCTTTCTATTTCTCGCCTGCTTCCTCTTTTTCAGTTTTTATACGTGGTTTTCCCTGCGTTACGCCAAGCGACGACGACAGCATACAACAGCCCGCCCTCCTAAAGGGCTCCGCACTTAAAACGCATGAAGCTGAAAAAACTGGTTCGATTAAGTTGGTCCCACTTAACGAACTCCATCCTCCCAAATAGTGAGCGTTGGTGAGGGGCAAGTGCCCCTTCTGCAACCCCCCTGCCGATGCCCACGCCTCAGTGTAACAACGTATGCGATAATCAACACGGTTGTTTTAATAAAGCAAACCTTTCCATTCCTCGCTTGTTGGGGCCTCTAGCTCGTTGGAAGCGGCAGAGCGACTGCAATAAGCGACAAACGCTGCGTTTCCGAGCTAGAGGAGGTTCCGAAATCATTCGTTTCTTTTACCGCAATGAACGAAAAGCAGTCGAAAAGGTTGAGGCGCCCTTATCATTAAGTGTCTCAATCATTAAATTGAGGCCCTTATCAGCGACGATGAGGTTTTGTCCAATTTGTGGAGTCTTTCTAACAAATTTTGGAAAGAAAAATACGCATGTAGCAGCCTCGTTGCAGGACGTGAAGTCAGACAAAGCTTAGGTCACATCATCGGTGATAAGGGACTCAATGTTTTCTACTCATTTTTTGACGTTCATTTCGGTGAACCAAACGCATCAAGGGGTCCCTTAGCTCGAAAAATCGGATTTTCTAGCTTATTGCAGCCGCTTGGTCGGTCCCACCAAGCCAGGAACAATAGGAACCGTGCTAAATATCGCATACACCGAAAATCGAAAAATACAAGATTTCCGAGGGCTATATAGGCCTACCTTTTTTTCAGAAAGATGTACCTAGAATCAAATTCGATAAAATGCGACGGAATGTCGAAAAATCCAAAACAATGCAAGATTTCCAGAGGCTTACCCTTTTTGAGAAAAATTAACATAAAATCGACGCCAATTAAACGTGATGAACCTCCAAAAATCGAAAGAAACATGTTTAAGCCCGTCGTCATAGGAATTGGTATAACACCAAAGTAAAACGTGTCCTTACAGAAGCAGTTCACTGTTTACTGTACATTGGTATAAGAGAGCTTGTACAATGTGTATTGGTGTTTGGCAGCACCCTTTATCGTGGATGCACCCACGTTGACACTTGGTGGCACATCTACATCCCGACGACCAACGTCCGTGATCAACGATTAAACAAACCTCTGTGGTAGATGTAGTAGTCAACGGTGAGAGCGTCATCAGAGAAAGTGGTGTGGCAGCCAGAAGAGCGTCGCTGATTGGACGCAGAACTTGGGTTAAGGTCACCATCCCGCGGTATGCTAAAGAGTAAACAGAACACGGCCGGACTAGACGGAAACGCAACGCGCGTCGTGTCTCCTCTCTAGACCGGCCGCGATTTTTCTAGGGGCGAGGGTAAGCGAAGAACGCGGTGTTACAGCCAGGCGAGGCAGGCGCATGTCGCAGAGTTATTTTCAATATGGATGGATGCTATGAGCGAGGCCAAGGCTTGGGCTAAGGTCACCATCTCACTGCGTGTTAAGGTGTTGACAGAGTTGCACTTCTATTGTAAACGTGCCGAATGGGACGGACGCGTAGCAACGACGCGTTGCAGGAGCTAATCGCGAAAGCCACGGTCATGATGCATTACTTCACTTCACCGCTCCCAGACGGCGACACCACCCCGCCGACCAACAACACTGCGAGAGGCAAGTGTGAGATATAAAAAGCACCTTTGTCAAGCTGCCAGGGTGTGTCACCGTGGCGCAGTGTATAGCGTGCCGGCATGTTATGTCGCGGACCGGTAGGTAGAGGGTTCGACTCCCGCTCATAACACTTTTTTTCCTTCAAGTTTCTCGTTGCCATCTGATAGTGTGTATGTTTTCGACGTCATTTTTGCGAAGGAAATACGCCACTGAAGTCTTGGTGGATCGCGGCATAGAGCACTTTCGTGTTAGAATACAGGATTTACAAAGGCTGGCTCTTGGTTCAACCATAAAGAAGAATGGTGGGCCGCTTGAGCTTCGCTTTGAATAGTAGTAGAACACCTAATCAGACCGTTTTCGCATGACGTTCCCAGTCGCTAGACTGACTTCGCTTCTCGGTTGACCCCTAAACCATGCCGCAAGAAAATCCAAAGTGCGGGTGCCCCCCCGGCTCCTACATCCCTGCAAGAGGCACGACGAAACACGGCGGGGTGATGCCGTTTAAATGCTTAAAAAACGCGCCCGTAGGCCCATTGCGCCGTCTCGGGGGGTTATAGTCAAGCCTCTGCAACGCTGAAGCACCCCCGAGATGTGCGTAACACCGACGGTAAGTGGTGTATATAAATAGCTCACCGTTGGAACGCTTGCGAGTGTATGCGTGTTGGCCGAGCGGCTAAACTCGTCGCGCCATGGAGTTGAGGGGTCGCAGGTTCGAATCCCCGGCCGCCCTCTTCCCGCAGTTCTTTTTATTCTTTCTTTATTAACACCACCTCAAATAATCGCTCAGGGACAATCGCTAATTTTTTGCTCACAACAAATGACGCCAACGACGACATCGGAATATATGCGAAACGAGCTCTTCAACGCTATCACGTTAAAAAATAGATGTAATACTCGCTATCCCCTATATAACACACAACAAAACGACTACCGAGGTCTGTCAGCTTCTCACACCGTAAGCGGCAGGTGGGTGCCATAAGCGAGAAACGCCATGTTTCCTAGCTAAACGTTCTCCTGATGTGTTTGCTTTACCGCAATTAACGTCGAAAAGCGGTCGAAAAAGTTGAGGCCCTTATCACCCCCGATAAGGCCCAACTTTTGTCTGACGTCACTCATTGCAACGACGCACCTAGTAAGCGCATATTCAGAGCTAAAGGCTCCCTGATACGTTCGCTCCACCGCAATAAACGTCGAAAAGCAGTCGAAAAAGTTGAGGCCCTTATCACCCCCGATAAGGCCCAACTTTTGTCTGACGTCACTCATTGCAACGACGCACCTAGTAAGCGCATATACAGAGCCTAAAGGCTCCCTGATACGTTCGCTCCACCGCAATGAACGTCGAAAAGCAGTCGAAAAAGTTGAGGCCCTTATCACCCCCCGATAAGGCCCAACTTTTGTCTGACGTCACTCATTGCAACGACGCACCTAGTAAGCGCATATTCAGAGCTAAAGGCTCCCTGATACGTTCGCTCCACCGCAATAAACGTCGAAAAGCAGTCGAAAAAGTTGAGGCCCTTATCACCCCCGATAAGGCCCAACTTTTGTCTGACGTCACTCATTGCAACGACGCACCTAGTAAGCGCATATTCAGAGCTAAAGGCTCCCTGATACGTTCGCTCCACCCCAATAAACGTCGAAAAGCAGTCGAAAAAGTTGAGGCCCATATCACCCCCGATAAGGCTCAACTTTTGTCTGACGTCACACATTGAAAAAGACGCACCCATTAAGCGTATATTCCGAGCTAATGGCTCCCTGGTACGTTCGCTCCACCGCTATAAACGTCGAAAAGCAGTCGAAAAAGTTCAGGCCCTTATCACCCCCGATAAGGCCCAACTTTTGTCTGACGTCACTCATTGCAACGACGCACCTAGTAAGCGCATATTCAGAGCTAAAGGCTCCCTGATACGTTCGCTCCACCGCAATAAACGTCGAAAAGCAGTCGAAAAAGTTGAGGCCCTTATCACCCCCCGATAAGGCCCAACTTTTGTCTGACGTCACTCATTGCAACGACGCACCTAGTAAGCGCATATTCAGAGCTAAAGGCTCCCTGATACGTTCGCTCCACCGCAATAAACGTCGAAAAGCAGTCGAAAAAGTTGAGGCCCTTATCACCCCCCGATAAGGCCCAACTTTTGTCTGACGTCACTCATTGCAACGACGCACCTAGTAAGCGCATATTCAGAGCTAAAGGCTCCCTGATACGTTCGCTCCACCGCAATAAATGCCGAAAAGCAGTCGAAAATGTTGAGGCCCTTATCACCTCCGATAAGGTTCAACTTTTGTCTGACGTCACTCATTGTACGACGCACCTAGTAAGCGCATATACAGAGCTAAAGGCTCCCTGATACGTTCGCTCCACCGCAATGAACATCGAAAAGCAGTCGAAAAAGTTGAAGCCCTTATCACCCCCGATAAGGCCCAACTTTTGTCTGACGTCACTCATTGCAACGACGCACCTAGTAAGCGCATATTCAGAGCTAAAGGCTCCCTGATACGTTCGCTCCACCGCAATAAACGCCGAAAAGCAGTCGAAAAAGTTGAGGCCCTTATTACCCCCCGATAAGGCTCAACTTTTGTCTGACGTCCCTCATTGTACGACGCACCTAGTAAGCGCATATACAGAGCTAAAGGCTCCCTGATACGTTCGCTCCACCGCAATGAACGTCGAAAAGCAGTCGAAAAAGTTGAGGCCCTTATCACCCCCGATAAGGCCCAACTTTTGTCTGACGTCACTCATTGCAACGACGCACCTAGTAAGCGCATATTCAGAGCTAAAGGCTCCCTGATACGTTCGCTCCACCGCAATGAACGTCGAAAAGCAGTCGAAAAAGTTGAGGCCCTTATCACCCCGCGATAAGGCTCAACTTTTGTCTGGCGTCACTCATTGTACGACGCACCTAGTAAGCGCATATACAGAGCTAAAGGCTCCCTCATACGTTCGCTCCACCCCAATAAACGTCGAAAAGCAGTCGAAAAAGTTGAGGCCCTTATCACCCCCGATAAGGCTCAACTTTTGTCTGACGTCACACATTGAAAAGACGCACCCATTAAGCGTATATTCCGAGCTAATGGCTCCCTGGTACGTTCGCTCCACCGCTATAAACGTCGAAAAGCAGTCGAAAAAGTTCAGGCCCTTATCACCCCCGATAAGGCTCAACTTTTGTCTGACGTCACTCATTGCAACGACGCACCTAGTTAAGCGCATATTCAGAGCTAAAGGCTCCCTGATACGTTCGCTCCACCGCAATGAACGTCGAAAAGCAGTCGAAAAAGTTGAGGCCCTTATCACCCCCGATAAGGCTCAACTTTTGCTGGCGTCACTCATTGTACGACACACCTAGTAAGCGCATATACCGAGCTAAAGGCTCCCTCATACATTCGCTCCACCCCAATAAACGTCGAAAAGCAGTCGAAAAAGTTGAGGCCCTTATCACCCCCGATAAGGCTCAACTTTTGTCTGACGTCACACATTGAAAAGACGCACCCATTAAGCGTATATTCCGAGCTAATGGCTCCCTGGTACGTTCGCTCCACCGCAATAAACGGCGAAAAGCAGTCGAAAATGTTGAGGCCCTTATCACCCCCCGATAAGGCCCAACTTTTGTCTGACGTCACTCATTGCAACGACGCACCTAGTAAGCGCATATTCAGAGCTAAAGGCTCCCTGATACGTTCGCTCCACCGCAATAAACGTCGAAAAGCAGTCGAAAAGGTTGAGGCCCTTATCACCCCCGATAAGGCTCAACTTTTGTCTGACGTCACTCATTGCAACGACGCATGCATTAAGCATATATTCCGAGCTAAAGGCTCCCTGATACGTTCGCTCCACCGCAATGAACGTCGAAAAGGAGTCGAAAAAGTTGAGGCCCTTATCACCCCCGATAAGGCTCAACTTTTGTCTGACGTCACTCATTGCAACGACGCACCTCGTAAGCGCATATTCAGAGCTAAAGGCTCCCTGATACGTTCGCTCCACCGCAATAAACGTCGAAAAGCAGTCGAAAAAGTTGAGGCCCTTATCACCCCCCGATAAGGCCCAACTTTTCTCTGACGTCACTCATTGTACGATGCACCTAGTAAGCGCATATACAGAGCTAAAGGCTCCCTGATACGGTCGCTCCACCGCAATGAACGTCGAAAAGCAGTCGAAAAAGTTGAGGCCCTTATCACCCCCGATAAGGGCCCAACTTTTTGTCTGACGTCACTCATTGCAACGACGCACCTAGTAAGCGCATATTCAGAGCTAAAGGCTCCCTGATACGTTCGCTCCACCGCAATAAACGTCCGAAAAGCAGTCGAAAAAGTTGAGGCCCTTATCACCCCCCGATAAGGCCCAACTTTTGTCTGACGTCACTCATTGCAACGACGCACCCTAGTAAGCGCATATTCAGAGCTAAAGGCTCCCTGATACGTTCGCTCCACCGCAATAAACGTCGAAAAGCAGTCGAAAAAGTTGAGGCCCTTATCACCCCCGATAAGGCTCAACTTTTGTCTGACGTCACTCATTGCAACGACGCATGCATTAAGCGTATATTCAGAGCTAAAGGCTCCCTGATACGTTCGCTCCACCACAATGAACGTCGAAAAGCAGTCGAAAAAGTTGAGGCCCTTATCACCCCCGATAAGGCTCAACTTTTGTCTGACGTCACTCATTGCAACGACGCATGCATTAAGCGTATATTCAGAGCTAAAGGCTCCCTGATACGTTCGCTCCACCGCAATGAACGTCGAAAAGCAGTCGAAAAAGTTGAGGCCCTTATCACCCCCCGATAAGGCCCAACTTTTGTCTGACGTCACTCATTGCAACGACGCACCTAGTAAGCGCATATTCAGAGCTAAAGGCTCCCTGATACGTTCGCTCCACCGCAATGAACGTCGAAAAGCAGTCGAAAAAGTTGAGGCCCTTATCACCCCCCGATAAGGCTCAACTTTTGTCTGACGTCACTCATTGCAACGACGCACCTAGTAAGCGCATATTCAGAGCTAAAGGCTCCCTGATACGTTCGCTCCACCGCAATAAACGTCGAAAAGCAGTCGAAAAAGTTGAGGCCCTTATCACCCCCCGATAAGGCCCAACTTTTGTCTGACGTCACTCATTGCAACGACGCACCTAGTAAGGCGCATATTCAGAGCTAAAGGCTCCCTGATACGTTCGCTCCACCGCAATAAACGTCGAAAAGCGGTCGAAAAATGTTGAGGCCCTTATCACCCCCGATAAGGCCCAACTTTTGTCTGACGTCACTCATTGCAACGACGCACCCATTAAGCGCATATTCAGAGCTAAAGGCTCCCTGATACGTTCGCTCCACCGCAATGAAACGTCGAAATGCAGTCGAAAAAGTTGAGGCCCTTATCACCCCCGATAAGGCTCAACTTTTTGTCTGACGTCACTCATTGCAACGACGCATGCATTAAGCGTATATTCAGAGCTAAAGGCTCCCTGATACGTTCGCTCCACCGCAATGAACGTCGAAAAGCAGTCGAAAAAGTTGAGGCCCTTATCACCCCCGATAAGGCTCAACTTTTGTCTGACGTCACTCATTGCAACGACGCACCTAGTAAGCGTATAATCAGAGCTAAAGGCTCCCTGATACGTTCGCTCCACCGCAATAAACGTCGAAAAGTAGTCGAAAAAGTTGAGGCCCTTATCACCCCCGATAAGGCCCAACTTTTGTCTGACGTCACTCATTGCAACGACGCACCTAGTAAGCGCATATTCAGAGCTAAAGGCTCCCTGATACGTTCGCTCCACCGCAATAAACAGCGAATAGCAGTCGAAAAATTTGAGGGCCCTTATCACCCCCCGATAAGGCCCAACTTTTGTCTGACGTCACTCATTGCAACGACGCACCTAGTAAAGCGCATATTCAGAGCTAAAGGCTCCCTGATACGTTCGCTCCACCGCAATAAACGTCGAAAAGCGGTCGAAAAAGTTGAGGCCCTTATCACCCCCGATAAGGCTCAACGGTATTATGCGGGAATGGAATTATCGTGCTTCTTGGCAACTATTTCACCATATATGTATGTGTTTGTTGCAATTAAATGAGTACGTTCTAGCGATTGTATGAAGGGAATATTTAATTTATGTCCTCAGTTTCTTTTTTCGTGGTGGTTGCCGTATATAGTGAAACTGAGAAATACCTATGCCGTGGTATATGTTTTAAAGTGAGCTTTGTTACCGATACGTAATAACATCTTTAATGTGGAACACAATTGTTCGTTGCCGTGAGGCATACCCTTAATTCGTGAACAGAGGTTTCGCAAGATCCATCAAAGGTTAGAAGGCTTGCGGTGGCATGAAATTTAAGACAAACGGTCTGCTGCAGCAGCGCCTTATTGATCGTAGCATTTTCATTCCCATAATATCACTCTGATATTTTATACACAAACTTCCTTGGGCGACACACCCAGAAAGCTTCCTTATACCTTTATCGGTAACACATAAACGTATCCGCACCGTTAGAAGAAAAGAAAGGTTAACCGGGAAAAGACACTTCCAACGGCGGTTTCGAACCTTCGACCGCTCGCTCACTAGCCGAGTGCGTTACTCACTGAGCTATCAAGCCATTCATAATGGTTGAGGTAAGCGTCTAAGCCATCCATAATGGTTGAGGCGGCGTCGGTGCGAGGACGCCCACCTGAGCATAACACAGCAAGAATGGTGTACGGGGCGTGCTGACAGAGCGCAGCCGTGTGCTCGTAGTACTGCGACGCAGCCAAGGCGAGAGCCGCTCGCGACTGAAGAGCAGCAAGGAACACGGAATGACTGGGAGGTTATAGACTACTGCGGAAACGCGATTAACTGATGCTGACGTTCGGCCTTGTTGGCGTGACATAACAGTAAGGCGCTAGAAGGACTGGGACACAGCAAGAACCGCGCTCGTGTTGTGTTCTTCATGTGTCCCCATCATTCAAGCACTTTACTGTTATTAGGAATTAACTAGGAGTAAAGAGGAGTATGCGTAAGCGTTCTGCCATTTACCTACTCATCTTCACGCATACGTCAAGTCATTTTAACAGGCAAATTGAATACGGCAAGCGTCATCAAAGGTGGGGAAGATGACAAAGCAGCAGTGTGCTTAAAGCATACTTATTTTCACCGTACGACTAAAATGACGTGACCATATTTCTAACAAAATGTGAATAGTTCCACTTGCCCTGCCTTTGTGCCTTGGCGTTTACATTTACATTAACCGCCGGCTTTTTGGCCGACCCGAAGAAGCAAGCTAGTAAACAAGCAAGCAACTCCAGTTCGATTTATGTGGAGGTAGATTCATAAGGGAGAAGAGGTGAGCGAGAGCGTCAGCCGATTATGCTAGAGCGGCGCGAGGAATATTCAGCTGGAGAGGCAGCTCCAACGGGAGGCCCCTTTAGTACCCCGATGAAACTATGTGGAGTTCCAAGATGGTCGATAGGGGAGCGGTGGAGGGGGCCCGGTAATGTTTCAGGGGGGCATTAGCACTTGGCGCCGCCTCTGCTTTCTCGGCTTATAGTATACTGTGAGAAAAAAGGCTATCTCTTTGTGAGCCTGCGAAGGTGAAATATTTCTACGCGCAGCCCTGTCGATGTCTTACGTTTTGAAAGGATCTTCGCGTGCTCTATGAAGCAATCATTTCCGAGGACGTAGTCCATTAAAAGGGAGCCAGCCTGGTTGAGTGTTCCTACAGCTACATGCGTTTTATAAGAACTTACCTTCGAATTTGCTCCTCACTTTTGATGCGGCGGGTATCCTTCGTACATACCTTTCAAATGACTGGTCAGACTTCGACGATGATAGAATCAGAAGAGACGAATACTTTATTGTGAACATTATTCGCTATATTTCTTGTATTTGTTCGAACGAGTTATCGCACAGTGCACTGCTCCCAATGTGCAGCTTACTCGCGTGATCTCTAAAGCTCCGATGATGATAATCATGATGATGAGTTATGAGCTTTCGCCTTCGAGTCGTCTTAAACAACTACATGGGGGGACTTTACAATTTTTTTAATTTCGTGCAGTGATGGTGAATAAACCAAGCGCCACTGAAATTGTGCGTGTAATGAACTATACAACGGCGCACGAGTGACGTGCGCAATACAAGCGATTGAAAGTACGCCGGTCACATAAAGTCACATCGAGTTGCGGGGTTCATCGCCTTTCCTGCGCCGCACTCAAACGCCTCGGCAAACTCTGGCATGTTGAGCAGGGGAACATTGCAGCGCATGCGCGGTGGCGAGTACCAGCCGGGGCTCTGCTTCTCGTCCCGGGAACACCACTTGAAGCAGCTGCTTACAAAAAACAGCTGCTCAGCGCTGAACCGGGACAACGGCTGCGACTCCTGGCCTTCGCCTCGCTGGTTCCCCGCAACTGCCTTGGGTGCAGCCTTGAAAGCCCGGTACGCCTTGAGCACGCCGCCACTGTCGGCAAAGTTCTCGGACAGCGCGTGGTCGCCGAAGTTGACGCCGCCGGACCAGGGGATTTCGTTGTACAGCCGGCGCAGGCAGGCCAGCTTCGCCTCGAACATCTTGCGCGACGCCGGAGTCCACCAGTCGTGGCGCAGACCGTCGCGGCCGTAGAGGCCCATGTCCGGGTCGAACGCGTGCGTCAACTCGTGGCCCAAGACGTGACCCAAGCTGCCGTAATTGTACGACGCCGGATGCGAAGTGATGTAGAAGGGCGGGTACAGGATGGCCGCCGGTATGACCACCACGTGGTACACGGGCAGGTAGAAGGCATTGACCAGAGTCAACGGCACGTTGACCCGTTGGCTGGACGATGCCTCCGAGCCGTTGGCAGGGCGCAGGAAAGCGCTTGGCATAACGCAGCTCCGCGACGTGCAACGATAGAGCCATCTCGAGGTAAGAACCGTTGAAGTCGGGCACGTACGGGTACAGCGACTGCAGGGCTCTGTCCGAAGACATGCTATCGGGACTGCCGACAATGGAGCGCAGCGTGGCCAGTTTCTCGAACGCCAGCTCGCTTGGTCTCCTCGTCCATCCAGGACACGGCGGCCATTGTGGCGTTGGCCATCACCCGGATGCGAGATAGCATGGCGCTCACGTTCTGCACCGTCTGCGGGGGCAACCAGCGCCGCGTGAAGACGCGCGCGAAGGCGAACGGCATCGTGGAGTCGGCGTCCACGTAGCAGCGGCCGATCATGTAGCCCAGCGTGGCGGTGTAGGCGCTCCGGGAGCCCGCCCCACTGGCAGCGTCGGCGAACTGGGCGAACGACAGCGGGTACGACGTCATGGGCGCCAGATGCCGCGCCACGTGCCACGTGATGTACGAGAGCAGCGCGGAGGGGTCGTCGAAGCCTGCGACGAGCCACGCAAGAAGCTGCAGCAGCCGGCGATTCATGACGAAGATCTCGTCGTCCAGGCCTAGGTCGATGGGAAGATGCTGGTTTACAGTCTGTTGGAAGATAAAACCGCGGCATGCTTGAACTATACAGAGTATGAGAAGTCTAGGCTGAGGAAAGTGAAATGGCTAATAACGTTTCCAGTAATACAAAGGCTTTCTTTTCACTGGCGTGAAGAGCTCTAAACGAAATAGTCATGTGCCCTTTTCTCATCTCTTCTTAATATTTTCCTGACAAGGTCAACCTGCAAGCGGTGTCGACGTCCTCAATTCTAGTGTTGACACTGCTTGGGCTGAGATGAGGAAAATATTATAGAGAATGACATGCGCACAAATGTATTACCGTACCGCAGTTAACTTATAGCTTGTTCACAGAAGAGAGAGTGCCTTTCTCCACTCCTGCTAATACGCTTATCAAAATGGCTTAAGAACTGAGCTACTGATGCAAGTACTGGTCTTGCACCTCAAAACACCAGAACAACTATTACAAGGTCACTCTACGTGATCTGTAACCTATAATATTATACAGCCAGTTTTAGTTTATTGCACGATAGGCTAGTTCGTCGAGACATAATGACGCGGAAAGTGCGAGTGCCGTGGTCACGTCCTTAACTTGGGGTAGACCAAAATTAGAATGTGGGAGGATAAGAGGGTTTGACGAATAGTATGTCTGGCTGGTCATGACAGGAATAACGGGAAAATCCCGTCGTGTACGTCGTCCAACACTTTCCTCCAGACACGTGTGGCACACACCCGTATACCACGGGCCGCGGTATGTGGATATGCGTCCACAGGATATTGACACTTTATATTTACCCAGGAACGGGGAGAACTGCAGACATAGGTAATTTAAATGCGAGAGCTTCAAGAAAAACTGACATCGACAGCGTTGACCCGACGAATGGGAAGGATAAATATCAGGGTACCAGCAGGAATCGAACCCAAGCATTCTGCGTGGAAATCAAGTATTCTACCACAGAGCCACGCCTAGGTCTCTAAACTGCTTTGGAAAAAGGACCCTTATACAGGAGTAATGTTGGTGAAACGTCCAATTGTGGTTGCAGTGCTGGTTTATACATTACATATGTAATGTATAAACATTAACATATGTACTCCTCTGATACAGGCGTCACGTAGGGTTAACGTCAGTTGTATACTTAAGCGCCATTCCACTGAAGTTGGTCGATGTAGCACTAGCCAGGGGATACCACACTCGCAAAGCCCAAGCGCTACATATCAGCTTACCGCTTCTGGTGTTGGTAATAGCCGTGTTGCTGTTGGCATTCGTTACGGCAACTTTGAACAAGTGGTTATATATAAAACATATGAGACTGTTCATCACGTCTGTGGCGTACGACATTTGGACATATCTTTAGTGTCATATCGTAAAGTTTCGCTCAATAAAAAAGTCACAGTTTCGCCGCAAGGGCGAAGCAATGAATGCGATAGCAACAAATTGGCATTTCAAGCCAAGAACGGCAAGCAGATCGAAACTTGGAGCGGACTGCTCAAGCGCGAAGGACGCACGAAACATACGAACAGGTATACACAGGACGAGCGCGAGCTAACAAGTGTCCCAGTTGTTACTTCCCTGTGTTGGAACAGCTCGCTTCTTTCGGAAACGGCGCATATGCAGCGAGCGAAGTGACTTTCGTGCGCTCTGTAACCTAAACGCAACCTTCCCGGCGAAAGCACCCGTCGTAAAACTGCCCCCCCCCCCCCCCCCCCCCAAGATAAGCGCGCGCGCGCACGCACCCGGGCAAAAGCGACTACGCCCTACAGGCCAAAGTACAAGTCGGGGTGTTGGGGAGCCAACGCGTCGCAACGAGTGGGGCGCCGAGCGCGCACTTTGCGCCATCTCGCTGGTTTGCTGGTAAGGCAGAGAACACGCTGATATTCCCCCCCCGAGATCTGCGCACCGCCAGCGGCGAATGGTGTATATAAATAGCTCGCCATTAGAATGCTGTAGCATGTGCGCTCCTATGGAGTAGCGGTTAGCGTCGCGCGCTGCGGAGCTGGAGGTCGCCCATTCGATTCCGCACGTCGGAAAACATTTTTTCCGAATTATTTTTCTTAGTGGCTTATATATATATATATATATATATATATATATAGATATATATATATATACATATACATATACGGAGCATGACGGCGACGCCGACGGCGAAAAGCAGCCAGAAGTGTCCATGTAATTGCTATCGCAATAAAAATTACACTACAGTCACATGCCTAGCATAACATCGATTCCCATGGCACGTGGGATCTGCCGAATTTTTTTTATATATAAGTCTTGTACCTTCATTAACAGCAAAAAAAAAAAATAGTTTCTCCAAATGTATTGGGCACGTTCTAAGTATTAGCTGCATCGCTTACATTTGTTTTTGTTGCAGGATCTCGGTGCGCTAAATAGCGCGCAGAGCCCTTTGAAGGTGTTAGAACAGGAACTCTCACAACATCGTTTTCACGCTTTGAAACATATAGCTGTTGTAACGTACTTGCAGCCATTCTGCAGCGGAGAGGTCAGGGCCGGTGATGAAGTCCAGCTGACGGAAGGTCACGTACTCCATGTCAAAGTCAGGTCGTGGATCCATCAGCGACGGTACCACTGCGGACAGTACTCGATTGTCCAGCAGGAGCACCTGCATTTTATGGTATTGTAACACGCCGCCACTCACTCCATATGCCCACGTGTTGCTCAAATTGTGGTGTGAAGTTATTCGCACAAATTCATGTAGCATTTAGGTACATCCTATCTTCTGTACTAAAGGCTATGGCTACGATGCTGGTGAAAGCCCCGCTAATCCATTGTCAATTGATCAATCCAGTGTCAATTCAGTGAAACCTGTGGTGCACAAACAGATCATATATAAACAAAAGAGGAAGGCAAAGGTACACCTGTTATTCCCCAAGCTGGAATAAAAAATAATGACAAATCAGCCAATGCGTGATATCTCGTGAACCGAAAAGTCTATACTCTTTCACGAGATGCAAAGTTATACTTGTCAGTTTGAAAGCCCCAACAACACAGAAAGACCACACGAAGTCCCTAGTTTCCATCACGTTCAGGTCGACATTCCCGTAGCGTATGTGATGCTTTTCCCGCCTTTAAATCTCGGCGGAACTGACTTGTTTAAGTAACTCTACAGCATACCACGAGTGAACAATTCCTAAGAGCACATCCTAAGCAACGCTAACGTTGCTATAAGGTAAAATTCTGAATTATGGGGGGTTTCATTTTTTAGATGCGAAGCAGCTTTTGCTCGGGGCTGTGTCCGTCCCTTGGCGACCGTCCTCTCGCCCACTGCGCATGCGCCAACTTCCTCTCCTCGCGTGAGCGCGAGGAGGTGGTGTGGAGGAGGTGGCGTGAGCGCTGCCTCCGCTTCGTTTCTCCTTTCCCGTTTCTATCTCTCCGGCGCAGCTGGCGCGCGCTCGCTCCGTTGCACTCTCCTTCGCAACGGCGCTATGGATGTCAATTGTTGGCGCCAGTTGTAGCGGCATCGGTAACGTAAGCTGTGACAGCAGCGCAAGCAGCACCGCTGATACACAACTCCACACACAAATCAAACATACACGGCAGCGCTGCTTCGCATCCCCACATGGTTCCCTTTAGTGGGAGATGGTGTAATTTTTTTGTTTCCACTTGCCTTCTCCACGGTTTCCCGACATGCGGTCGAACCGTTGAGTATGACCGACGCTCGGTTGAAGTAGGCGAGTAGCGTGCCCTTCTCCTGAAGAGTATTGCGCGTCACGAACCACTCGAGCAGGTACGGGTTGCTGCCGAAGTGCAGGATGCGCAGACCTCGGCGCTTGAAGTACGCGTCCACGCTCAGATGGAAGAACACGGGCACGCCCCAGTCCAGGGAGAGGGCCACCAGTGTGTCCAGGATATCCAACTTGGACCTGCAACGTTAGGTCAGGGGGCAGTACGTTTGAATACCTGTAGCGTTCAAGAGGACGGAGCGGTGGGTTGCCAACCGCATAACTTGTGGTATAACGCAAGCCGGCACGCAATACGACTGCAAATGCGTAGAGACAGCGGTATGCGCAAAAAATTCACAGTCCTTGTGCTGCTATTTTTTAGCGCTTTCCGATTTGCCTGTTAAGAAGTACAGCTCATAAGTAAGAGTGGTACGTTTACAGCCGTATGTCTAAAAAACGTGGCGCATATAAACATTTAACACGGACACCGGCACTAAGATAGCTTCGTGGTAACAAGGCTGTTCTGCGGCGTCGTGGGTGGGTTTGTATGCATGTATGCTTTTATACAAAACTGAAAAATATCTGAGGGGAGGGTTGAACCCCCCCCCCCTCCCCCCATTCCCACCCGCTGGCACGCCAGTGAAATTTTCGACCTGCAAGTTACAGCTTTAAAACAGACATATCCCACCATCTTCAAAATTACCAGAAACGCTGAGCGGCAGCGGCTCAATGACAATAAATAACGCGCCACAAGGAACTTATAATAACAGAGAGCTGAGCTAATTGGCAAGTATTCATTATAAAAGACAGGGCGTGCACACACCGACACAAGAAAGAAGTCAAGACAGCACAGATGCCCACTAACAACTGCAAAGGCGCACAACGGCTGAAACTTGCTCTGCGAAACTTGCTGAGCAAAAACTTGCTCAGCGTATTTTGTCGCGTATATCGATTCGATGAAAGGAAAGAAATAATCACTGTACAGTCGAACCTGGGTTGAGACTTGGGCCAGCTGAGATTGAATCGCGCCAGAAATGCTCGCAGCTCGTCCAGTCGGTGCTGCTCGTTGAACGCCAGCTGTGCGCAGCGCTGGAAGAGGCGTGCCACCCGGTGTGTCAGCTTGGGCCCGTCACCGTCCTCCAGCATTAGACTGACGATGGCTGCCAGCGCCACGCGCTGCTGAAGGGCCTGCAGCGTGCGACAGGTATACAGCCAGGACAGGTGGCGCAGATAAGGTGAACGACGTCAGCGAAAAATGTTCCTACGGATGCTCAACTTTGATCAGTCGGCGCTGCTTGAAGCCTTTTCTGAGCATCCTATACAACGCTCTGGCTACAACACCAATATAACCGCTATTATGCCACTCCAATTGCGTAATATTACGGACTCGCTTTTATTCTTCCATGCGGAATTTTAATGGGCATGCGCGTGTGACCCGCGCTGTGTAATACTTATCCTACATATTTGTACCCCAAAAGAAGGGGAATTCTAACGGCTCGTATTTCTTTGCGAATACCTTAACGAAAACCAATACACAATGAGGCCAATGGATGTATGGGTACGTTATTCGCAGTCTTTTAACCACATTGCATTAGTTATGTCATAAATGTGAAAAAATTAAAGGGGACGAAAAGATAAATTGCCACCAGGAGGCCGATCCTGCCACTTGGTAGAGCTTGCATCGGGCTTGGTATCCGAAGTTTGCCGGTTTAGTCCCTGCCCGCGGCGAATTATCATTTCGTCCGCTTTGATTTATCCACATTTATATCATAATTAATATCATAGAGTTAAAAGACTACAAATAATGCCCTCTATGTCTTTCCTTGGCTTCAATTGTCGGTTGGTTTTTATTGATATCATATGTACACGCGATTATTGCACAGGTGCTATTACTGCTAGGGGCTGCACACATCGAAGTCGGTCATCTTATCGCTTAAGGGCGTCATGAGTCTCACCTGGAAGTGGTTGGCGGACACTGGATTGGAGCGCTGCCAGCCGCCGCACACAAAGCCGTAGAAGTCTTCGCAGGGATCACCACGCGCGTCCTGCAGCGAGCTGCCCAGCGTGGTGGTCGCCTCGAAGCAGCCGGGATCCATGCAGCCGAACAGCTGTCGCCGCAGCACGTGAGACAGTCCGAACCCCATCGCGAGCGTGACCAGCGTCAGCGAGGACACGAAGATGCCGTACCGGTACCACGCCGCTCTAGCATCCTCGGGAGAACCCACTGCGAACGAGCCCGCAGGTGCTGTGGTCGCTACGACGAGACGCCGCCTTGTTGACTTCCTCGACGGATGGGACTTGACAGGGAACACTCACTCGAAGATGAGCCGTAGAAGAGGCCATGGTGCGGGTTACTCTGTGCTGCGTGGTCTTCCTGCGTGGCCCTCTGTAATTGGCTTTCCTTTCTGCGCGCCGGAGGTACAACTGTGGAACCGGAATCGATTTCTGCGTTTCCTCAGCACCAGCAGCGACACGCGCCCTCGCGCATTGGCGTCTCTTACCACGCGCTCAATTTCTTCCTCGTCCTTAATCTTCTTTATTGATCTGATCGTTATACGGGTCACGTATACCTACAAAAATATTTATCAATAATGATGATGGTAATGATCAAACTATGGAACATACCCAGTAGGGAGACTGGTCCATGAAGCGGACGGTACATTTAAATAATCCCCGAGAATGAGAACGAAGTTTTTGTTTGTGGCCTGTATAATTGGCAGCCCTGTGTGACAGCCACGTGAAGTTTTTTCGTTGGTGGCCTGTATGATGAGTAGCCCTTGATGGGAGCCGCAAGGTGCTTCAACGCGGCTTGCATTTGTATCTAGCGCCGTTAATTATGACCAGTCTTTGCGACAGTTCATAAACGTACGTCCGAATTCGTAAGGAGGAGGAAGCAACTTCATTCGATTTGGAGAGTCTACTGATACTCGTAGATGGCTTTGGTGAAGGCGACGTGCAGGAACCTGCGCTTCACTGCGACGGTCGCAAATGACCGGTCGTATCATCCCTTGATCATTGTACCGACCGATTATTTATTTATTTATTTATTTATTTATTTGATTTGCATACACAGATACACAAGGATACAGAGGAAAGAGGGAGAGAGCAAGCTGGCAACTGCCACCTGGAGGGGCACGACGCCTGCTTACTCTTTCGGGAGGAGGGAAGAGATAGCCGACCGATGTCCATACTGTGGAGGCCACCCAAGCTTGTACCATTCCACGTGGGAATGTCCGACACCACCCTGGCCTATAGAATACTTCCCCTCCCCACTGGGAATCCACTCTTTCCAACAGAGTCCTGGACGACCAGCGAAGATTGATTGGCTGGGCCAGCTGGATATATCAGTAGCTAATGGGGCCCTGGACTGAGGGCTCCACCCTCTGGACCTTCAAAAGCAAAACGAACAAAAATGAAGTTTCGTAATGTCACGTGCGATCAAATTAGCTCACGCACGCTGATGAGCACGCTTCTAGAACTGAGGCATTGCATGCGGGGAGGAATAAAACGATATGGCTGCGGCATTGCTGTCTCTTTGCTTCAATGGGTACTATAACCACGCACGAATTTTACCCGCAATTGCAGTGTTTTCACATGCGAGCAGTAAGAAAAAGAAAGCTGCGCATCAGCAGCCCTACTACAAAGAAGTGGATGGAGGAGTATCTAAGGTATCGCATCGTGCACTGCGCAAACATTTCTAACTGTAACGTTGAGAGAGGGGAGAGGGGGGAGAGGGGAGGGGGGGACGCGCATGCGCAGCGGGAGTGTGGACGCCGCGGGCAGGTATGCCTATAGGAGATAGGGGGGAGCGTAGGAGAGGAGAGAGAGGGGGGGGACGCGCATGCGCAGTGGGAGTGTGGACGCCGCGGGCAAGGGATGCCTAGAGGAGAGAGGGGGGGGAGCGCAAGAGGGGAGAGAGGAGGGGAGGCGCATGCGCAGTGAGGGTGTGGTTGCCGCGGGGAGGGATGCCTAGAGGAGAGAGAGGGGGAGAGGAGGTTTTTTATTTTTATTTTTTTGAAAGGGTTTGCGCATGCGCAGTAAGGGTGGTCACGCCGGCACACCACCACCACCACCGGATTAAGCTTCGCCATAAGATGCTTCACATCTAAAAGCATGCGATAAAGTTTCACATCGTCACTTACTGCCATCCGACCCCTCCGCGCTCAACTGGATTCGCGAATTCTAAACTGATCGCCGGCAGTTTGTTGTTGCTAACTCCTGCAAGTCTCCGCTCTCTCGTGTTCACTGCGGCGTTCCACAAGGCACTGTACTGTACTACGCCCCCTCCTTTTTCTAAATTTATATTAACGACCTGCCACGTAACATTAACTCTAATATTAGACTATTCGCTGATGATTGCGTGCCATATCACCCTGCATCTAACGTTTTACATTCTTCCGTTTTGCAGAGGGATCTGAACGCTATACAAGAATGGTGTGAGAACTGGTTAATGTCCCTAAATATTAAGAAGACTTTTGTAATGATTTTTCATCGACCTAACGACTACATCGCTAACACTTACACTCTATACAATTACCCCGTAGGCACTACTAACACTATTAGATATTTAGGCATTCGAATTTCTTGTGATTAAACATGGTCCCTACATATTATTAACATTACTAATTCTGCTAATCGAGTCCTGGGTTATCTTCGTCGCGACCTTGCCTCGGCACCTACGCCTATTAAACTAATAGCTTATAAAACGCTTGTAAGGCCTAAATTTGAGTATGCTAATGCCATTTTTGATCCTTACCAAGCTGACCTCACAAACATACTTGAATCCATCCATAATCGTGCTTCCAGATTCATTATCTCGAATTACTCGACTGGCATAAGTGTGACAACAGTAATATGTCAGCTTAACCTTCCTTATCTTGCCTCTCGCCGTAAAATTTCACGTCTGTGGCTCTATTATAAGTTCATGCATTCCCTGCACCGGGCAACGCATTTATCAGACCTACACATCGGATACCACGTCATTGTCATCCGAACGCCGTCTATCCCGCACATACCCGAACAAAGAACTGCCAGAAATCGTTTTTCCTTCAGACGGCACAAGACTGGAACGCCTTTCCCGCCCACATCGTCATGTCAACTCATTTTTGCTTAATTTAAAACTGCTGTAAAGAGCCATTTGTCATCGCTTTTAACTGTGAACTGCTGCTGTTTTCTTTTTTTTTCATTTTTTTTTTGCCCAGCCCTAATATAATGTCTCTCGGGACCCTTGAGGTACGAATAAACGAACGAATAAAGGAACAAAACGAAAAAAAAAGTACATTGGAAGCACACCGACACTTCGTGCCTGATTTGGTGATGGTGATTTGGCTTTATAGTCTATGCATGCATCACCAAATCCGGATCTTCGTGGTGGCTGCGAAAATCAGGCACGAAGTAGCTGTCTTCGCTGTCTTCAAAATAGTCGTAGCCATCGTATTCATCAACGAACAAATGTGGGTATGTGTTTGGGTAGGTGTACACGGGGCGGTCTGGCTCACGTCCGATGTAGACTGCATCATCAGTGCCGTCAAGAATCATCGGCTTTACGGGCGCTGGTCTAGTTCCGCTCGGCAGGGATTGCTCCCCGTGTGCTTGCGGATCCGATACAACGGGACTGATCTCATCATCTATCGAGGACGGCGCGCCTGGTTCCACTGAGTGTTGGTGGCTCAAGTGCGCCGATGACTCGCTCAGAGCCCCCTCAGGAATGTTTGTACCCTCTGATGGACCTACATTGGTATCAGAAACGCCAGAACGTACGTCAGCAACCACGGCCGTTGGCTCATCACTGACATCATCGATCAGTTTATGAGTGATGAAGTCTTGGCGGGACGGAGCTTGATCAACGTAAGGCTCCGAGGAATCAAACGTGGCTGCGTCAAAAAAGCTGGGCTCGCCGACTGAAACGCTGTCCCCATCGGAGTAAAATAAGGGCGTGGTGCGGTTCCTGAGAACGAACCAGCTACCCCGAGCCGTCTCGTAGGCATTCTTCAGCCTCTTGTAGGAAGTGGCCGCGCTCAGCGCTCGTATCGCGCCGTACCTTTCAACGAGGGACGTGAGATTCCTGACCACCGACCGGCTGCGCTCCAGAAACCCGGGGCCGAAGAATTGGCCGTGCTCGTCGTTCATAATGGAGAGCATGTCCATCACTTCCGACGCGTTGGGCAATCTCTGAAAGGTCGAGCTGACCAGCTTGACGGTGGCGAGTACGGTGAGGGGCACCGGGTGAGTCTCGGACAGGATCTTCTGGACCGCCGTCAGCTCTCCTTCCGTGATGTTTTTGCCGGACTGCATGTAAGACATGATCAGGCGCGCCATCATGTGGTCTAAAGCGTCTACCGTGAGGTTGACGGGCAACAGTCCGACTAAGCCGTAGTCGTTCCTGGCGGGTAGTGACGTCCCGTTAAAGATTTCCTCCTCGTCGTACGCGATGTCGTGGTACTGGGCGGCGGGTGCGAATTGACACGCTGGTGCCTGGCTGGCGTCCACGCACACCATTTTCACCGAGTCGAAGCGTTTGTGCTCGGGGCAGTCGAATACGTGCTTCACTACTGTGCTCTGGCCGATCCTGGCGCAAGCGTAGTACTTGCGGCACTGGGACTGAATGTGGGGAAAATAGCCGAAGTTTGTCGGGCACATAGCGTGACTTGTGTGTACGTGGTCGCCGTCTGCGGAAGCGTTCTTCTTCTTGACGACTACGTCCGGAACGTCGGTGACGATTCGCTCTGCGGCTTCGAGTGGTGACGGCGGAGTAGGGATGCTTGTGGTGACAGTCGCAGTGACCTGTTCCGCCTCTTCCGGGTTCATAGGATCCGCAGCGCTGTCCGTTTGGTTGCACGACACATTTGTGGAGCTGCATTCGCCCTTGGTGTCATCGAAAGTAGTACCCGGAGGACAGTACAGGTAGCGGTGAAGCCAGTTGCCGTCCTCTGTCTTCTCGCATAAATGGTAATGTTGACATCCCGACGCGACGTCGGTGTGGTAGCCATTGCCGGCTTGTTGGCAATATTCAAAATCTGCACCATCGTACGTCTGGTTGATTCCCTGAAGAAGGCGAATAAATCGAGATTTCCAATCATTACAGCGCTAGTTGATTGATACGCTGACATAGCTTCAGGTAGAAGTAAAACGTGCGGCTCATTTTAGCTTATAAAGTTATCCGACGATGAAGTCCTCTCTAAGAACAGCGAAATCCGGGAAATATTAAAAATTGTCATCCCAGTCTTAGTCAGCGAGTAAGAGCATGCCGAACAGAAGAAATTTACGGTATAAATCTACTTGACATGCTGTAAAAACATTTAAGCGTAAACCGGAGTGTCACATTAAACCATCCCTGTCATTATATTTCAATGCAAGTACATGTAAATTAACACAGTCGGCCAAAACGAAGTAGGTGCAAAATGAAGCACGCCAACTGGGTGCTTTCTTTTTCTCTAATGTCGATAACAAATCATAGCTTTCGCGTATAAACCATTACGTCGTGAAACGCACTGGTTCGGCAGCCCGACAACGTAGGGCTAACTGAAAACGGAATACTTCGTTCTACAGAATCGCTTAAGCTGCAGAGTTAATTACTGCCAGATGTATGGCCCATCTAGATTGTATATGAAAGTAATAATCCGTTAACTGTTTCGTTTCTGTCTTTAACGTTTTCCGACTAGGCGTTGCGCGAATCTTACAAGGATACGATCACAGGAAAATCCAGGTGACTTCGCGTTCAATAATTAGTCCAAATCTTTTCATTAACGTATCGCACCTTGTATCTTCAGAAAGACTCAAACCCTGCTCACCTGTTGATGTATTCCATGTACTTGCCCAGCTGCTCCAATGTGCGCTCCATTTATAGCCCCTTGGCAAGACACTGCAACAATATAGCAAGTTTTAGATTTCGCGGTGCTTGAAACAAAGAAAAAGGTCAATGCCAACATCCTTACAAAGGCTACTCATCAGGTAATTTCAGGCCGTATCCGAGCCGCCGCAAACTTTTGACAGCATGCGAAGCCCACTTTAACGGTATACCGCATGGAACGCTGGTTATTCAAACCAAACATGTTTTCAGTTAAGTATTGTTTAACAAGCACAAGTACGCAGAAACTACTCGGATATAAAGGTCTACGATTATAACAACTCTACCCTCTGTCGTAACTTTTGTCAGTTTCTTGGGGTGTAATTAAAGCTGCCATTTCATATACCCAGGCCAACGTAACCCCAAGGAAATTCCAGAAGTTGAGAAATGTTTTGAATTATCGCTCCTCAGATGACTGTTTTTTTTTTCCCCAAGGAGTTACACGTACCCAGGAGTAGAGTTTCACGCTTTTTTAACGAAATGCTCGGGTTATTCGGGTTATTCAAAGCGCTTAGTTGCTATGGTTATGTGCCGTAGCACTCACAGTATAATTATAAACTAAGCTATGCTTCGTTACAAAGGTTATTTTCTAATGAAAGTATTCGTTGCAAAGACATTCAATTGTATACAAAAGTGTAACCCTGCCTCCTTGTAGACTTGCGGCAACGCAAGTCTACAATCTGATTAACTAGCGAGTCGGAGATTTACTGTAACCGTACATCTAAGCAGTCACAAAACACTTCTGTTGTCAAAAATTAGAGAAAAGCGACCGCTACGCAATGGAGATCAACCATTCTCGCAATAAAGAGAACGTTGCTGATGTGCGCAAAAGCATATACGTGCATTACGTACGGTTACTTTCATTGATAAGTGGGCATACGTTCGTGAAATAAACTGGGCACACATTCGCACAACAGTTCTTGAGCTTGGACTACAAGAGCAGTTACGAGCGAATCATGATACCGGCAAGATTATCACGACCAATGGCGAACAGCACTTGTATACGAAACGCTTTTTGATTTCATGCCACGCAGGTCTCGTGCCTTCCCACTAGTTTTACTTTTTTTCGATCTTCTTCCTCATTTTCGTCATGCAGAGTAAGAAATCGTAACGAGGTCAAAGGTACGACTGCAGTCAGAAACCGTCGCATTCAGGGAAAACGGCACAGCTCATCTATGTATAAATATAGAAAAATATAGTACAGCTCATCCATATTTAGGTCTACGCATGCGGTACTCCCGCTAGTTATAATTTATCTATAGAGCCTTCCGATATTGCTTCATTGATATTTCAAGCGTTTCTTCAGCCCCATTCGGTCGGGAAAACAAGTGCTCATGTGGTCGATTTTTTTATGCCTTTTTCTCGCTGGACGCTTCCTATAGTTGCTCTTCATGAAATAACGTGAAAGCCCGTACTCACGCACGATTTATCGCAACTGTGTGGAAGAATGCATACATTGTGGAGTACGCAGCGCTCCCTTTATTCCCTTCGATTCATTTCTTCGGCATGCATCTGTACTTTGCCTTGCTGAAACCTGGATGGATCCCAAACAACCCTTCGAAGTCGCAGTCTACCAGCACTGTTGCGGCGCTCGCAGAGACCACGACGGAGCGGCGGGAGTGGCTATCTACTTGCGTGCGGGTATGTCTGCAATACCAATCGAAATATTTGGTACCTTAGATGAAGTTGGTGAACTGTGCGCCGCGAAGTTGGACAACGGCCTGCTGGTAGTGGCTGTGCACTTCTCGCCCACTGCGCTTATACCAAAGACGTCGTACACTTCCTTCGCCTCGCATTAACCGCAAATCGACCCACACATATGTTAGTTGTGGGCATAGGCGTGCGCACGGTGGGAGCAGGGGAGGCGAGAGAGAGAGAGGGGGGGGGGGGGGGGCGCAAAGCCAGCCCCATACATTGACATAATAGTGAGGGGGGGGCGCTGCGATAAACCTTCGCCCCCCCCCCCCCCTCCTGAAGTGGAACCCTGCGCACGCTTATGGTTGTAGGTGAATTTAATATTGCCCCGCTCTAGTGGCGGTAGAGGTTGAGAAAGAAGTTCGTGGCTGCTGCGGCTAAAAGTAAACAGCCGTTCGCTCCGAGTTGATCCTCGGACGCTCCGATAGACATAAAAACAAACGACACCTTCCTAGCAAGGAATAAACATCGTTGCGCGGTACCTCGCCAGTCTTGGACTTCAGTGCTCCCCTGGAAAATGCGAATACATAGTAGTCCTGAATGGCCATACCAAGGCAGCAGAAGAACGACGACACCTCATCGAGCTTCATGTAGATGGCCAACCGATACCAAGAAAACCACATATACGTATTCTGGGATTTTATTGGCAGCAGGATGGCAGATCAGACATATGGTTCCAACGAACTCAACAACAGATCAATCAGATCAGGAATATGCTCAAACGAATAGCCAACAAGAATAATGGCGTCCGAGAAGCTGAGCTGCGGCGCATCACAGAAGCCTTAGTATATACCAGGATTATGTACGGCTTTCCATACATGCATCTCACCGCGACCCAACTTCGCAAACTCAACAACCTCCTTCGAGGCATCACGCGCGTAACCCTTGGGGTACCAAGCTATGCAGCAAGTGTCTTCGTTGATGCCACAGCTATTTACAATAACTTAAGCGAAAGACTAGATATGCATGAAGAAAGTCAAACCCATCGCCTGACAACTTCAAAGCAAGGCCGTAGCTTACTAGAACTTCTGGGACAAAATACCACCAATCTTCCCCCTATACCACCGCCAGCTCCTCCGTGGGATGCACTTCCTTACATCGACGTTCGACCAATACCAAAGCACATGCACACTGAAAGAGATGTTGAAAGACGCCAATCACGCTGCCGCCGACAGCTTCGAAGTGATCCGGCTTCATACCACGCCGATGCCAGCTTTATAGCCGGCAAATCAGTCACAGCAACCGTGGACCCACGTGGTCGCACAATCGCAAAACACCATCATGACGTTACTTCCGTGGCAATAGCAGAAATACGGGCCATAACGCAAGCAATCACGCAGCATGAACACGCCTCTCCCGAAATCACTGTCAGGACAGACTCACAGGCAGCCTTACGGGCGTTCGTCCAAAACCAGCGCCCTCCACACATACTGGCTGAACTCACTTCTTATGGACATTGTAATCCCGCTGTACTAGTCCGCCTGGAGTGGACGCCAGGTCACTCTTCTTCCTTGGGCAACTCCCAGACCCACGCTGAGGCCTCAATACCCTGGTGTTCACATACTTCCCAGGGTTGCCCTGAGATTTATTTGCCAACGGTGGACCGCGCTGAACGCCACAAGGAACGAAGGGCCCGCCCGAAGTCCCTCCGAATAGCCCGAAGAGAGCTTCCAAGACCACCCGATATTTTTTCGCGAAAGAGACCGCGCTCTTGAGACAAGCACAAACACACTCTCTACCGAATGACTTTATACTACACAAAATACAACAAGTACCGAATACACCTCATTGCCAAGTGTGCGGTTCCATACCGACTCTATCCCACACATACTGGCACTGCCCCAGAGCCAATACGCCACAACGCTATTCACTCTGTTCTAACATACTTACATGGGAGGCCTGGGTTGCGAACCTGGGCGAAACACCCTTACAAAAAAACTTGTAGCCTGTCTGCAGAAGTTCTACAGACCCTGAGTCACCCGTGATGCGGAATGTGTGAAGACAAGTGACAAACTTTCTTTCACCCCCAGTCACCTCTGACTAGGCAATTGGTACACCCATTCTGCAGAAAGTCTGCAGAGCGCAGGATGCAGCATGCCTGCAGAATGTCTGCGGAACATCTGCAGAACGTCTACAGAAATTCTGTAGCGTTTCTGCTGAAAACCCGCACCGTTTTGTCGCGGGTGAACAAAAAATAATAGCGACCATTTTCATTATCACAAACAGTCAAGGGACATGCAGCATCGAAGGGTAGAATACCGCCCATACACCCATCAACACTGCCCACAACATACTCGCAACAACAGCCAAGTAAATACCAAACACATAGACCACTCGCGCTTCGCAACCTAACACCGACCACCCGGTATATATAGCCATGTTATCTTGACCGGCCATTCAGTGCCGGTAGGAAAATTCCTATGGTTCAAAATTTTACATTTACACGTTCACAGAATACGTGTAAAATTTTGGTGGACGTGAGGCAGCCATAAAACACACATATCTTTTAATCTACACCTGCAAAATGTGCAACGCTATTTTAATTAGTGACTTTTAATTATCAGCTGGTACGCTGTCGCATACGGCTGCAGAAAAGCTGCAGCCTTTCTGCTGACAATCTGCAGACTAGGTCTACATGGGGGGTGACTGGTGGGTGACTGGCGGGTGACTGAAAGGTGAAACCCATTTAATCATTATTATCGATTGTGTCATGGTCCAAAATATATAGATATGTACGCATATAGCATATACATTCACACACACACTAACGGGGTACACATTAATAGACAAGTCTGCTAGCCGTCTGCTCGGTGTCTGCAGAAAATCTGCAGACTAGGTCTGTATGGGGGGTGACTGGTGGGTGACTGATGGGTGACTGAAAGGTGAAACCCATTTAATCATTGTTATCAAATGTGTCATGGTCCAGAATATATAGATACATACGTATAGGTTATATACATCCACACGCACGCACTCTGGACGCGCATTATCAGAAAAGTCTGCTTGCCGTCTGCTCGGCGTCTGCAGAAAATCTGCCGACTAGGTCTGTTTGGGGGGTGACTGGTGGGTGACTGAAAGGTGAAACCCAATTAATCATTGTTATCAAATGTGTCATGGTCCAGAATATATAGATACATACGTATATGTTATATACATCCACACGCACGCACTCTGGACGCACATAATCGGAAAAGTCTGCTTGCCGTCTGCTCGACGTCTGCAGAAAATCTGCAGACCAGGTCTACAGAAAGGTCGAGTCTGCAAGAAGGTGACTGGGGTGACTGGTAGGTGACTCGTGGGTGACAGAAAGGTCAAACCCATTTTTGTAAGGGCATTCTCCTCGTGGGCCAATCTCCTAAACCATATACAAACCATCTTAGGGGAGGTCAGAGAAACCTCACCCTAGACCTCGGACCTGGACTTGGGTTTTGAAAATAAAAGTTTTTTTTCTCTCTCTCTCTCCTACCACTTATGCGCGAGAACGTCCCTATCCTCTCGATCGTATAACCATGGTCCCTCGGTCTATGGTATAACTCATCCCACTGATGTGACGACCTCGCGAAACACTTGCACAGACCTCGTCTTTGAGAACCAGGCATTGGTGCAGTATGTCGGACATATCTCCACTCACTTCTCCGACCACAAAGCTTCCTTCATTACAATGAGAGAGTGGCAGGCGTGTGTTGCCTAGAGAGAGTGTTGCGGAAAATATATAATGGTATGCAACTGTACATACATACATGTCTCTCTCAAATTATTTGGCTTAACTTATCGCAATATCAAAACATCTAAACAGCTGTGCTCAGAATTCGCATTAGGCAGTATCGCAATCGTCGATTTTTTTTTTTTGGACAACATGACAAAGTTTTTAACTTAATTTTGAGTGCGTCTAAGAATACCGTTATGAACGCAAAAAAAAAAATAAAGAATATATATATATATATATATATATATATATATATATATATATATATATATATATATATATATATATATATATATATATATATATATATATATATATATATATATTGGTGTGTGAGGTACGAACATACAAACACGATCGAATCAGAGTCAAAATCGAACGAGGCACGATCGCCTACTTCATTCTGCCGCGCGCTGATTTTGTAAGACGGAACAAGTAGCAACCAAATATCGAGGGTGAGAATTCACGTAGCTTTCTGTTCGCAAGTGGTGTTCTTGTCACATCTTTGATTCATTTTAACATTTAACTATGCGTTCGACCCAATGGTCGCGGGATCAAAATCCGGCTGCGGTGGTTGCGTTTCGACGGAGGCGAAGTGCAAGAGGCCCGCGTGCTTAGGTTTAGGTACGCGTTAAAGACTCCCACGTGGTCGAAATTTCCTTGTCGAAATTTCCGGAGCCCTCCAATGCGGCGGCGTCTCTCATAATCATATCGTCATTTTGTGAGGTTAAGCTCCGACAATTATTGTTAATTATGCGTTCGACATCTCGATTCGGTTCAACCTGCTCCTACGAACAGTGTTCCCGTAAGACTTTTTTCTTTTGTTCGACTGAATACGGGAGCAGCGCACATTATGTGTTCAACCCTTTGTATCCCACAACCAATCCAGTTGGGCCAGTAAATTATTTTCGTATATGCAATAACAATACATACGAAAGTGGGAATGAGCCGTAAACCTGGGAAAATTTAGCTTTAGTTTTAGAACAAAAACAAGCGTCCACATATGTGGACGCTGGGAACACCAGTCGTACTGGGTACATCATCATTGTTCATCATACATGGGAACTTCGCTTGCTGACGACTTTGTTTGAACACAATAATCATTATCATCATCACTACTTACCATAATCGACGCCTTCATCATCAGTTCAACGCGTTCGTCATTAATGTTATCGTCATCATAAGCGATGACGCGGCCGCTTGCTAACGACTCTGATTCAACACTTTGCTCATCCACAGTTCCTTATCGCCATCATCTACGCGTTATTCCTCATGTTCAATGCTTTCATCATCTCCATCATTATCACCTTTAAAGGCCCATTTGCTTGCCCTACAGCTATATTTCAGCGTGTTCGTCATCATCTTTATCGTCGTTGATCATCATTACCAATGCGTTCATGGTTACGTCCAAACTGAATACTTTCATCATCAGCAGTAGCATTGTTCAAGGGGCCTTTGATTGTTGATGACTCTGCTTCAACGCGCTCTCCAAATCGGAACATTCGCTACCGCTAGACAGCTGGAAAATTATGGCATGTATGTCTTCATCACTTAATCCACGTCCCGAATTAAGCAAATAAATTTTAAACATAACGTCTGAAAGGCGTATTTAGGTATATTACAGATAATATTTTGTGAAGAGCCTACACGGCTACTAATCGAATCCTACTACCATGGGGCGTTCTATCAGCTTCCACACGCACTCCACGGTATACAAAGCCTAATAATTTAAAAACTCTTACGATATTAGAGTGAAACTATAAAAAAAAATGTAGTCATACACTTCTACAGGCGATTGAGAAGAGCGCCATTGTTATGTGCGCACTTACAGAACATGACGCATAATGCGAAAATTTCAAATTGATTTTTACGGCGATGCGCTGGCTAGCCTGACCCCACTTCACTGATATGTGATGCCCACATGTGCATGGACGCTGGGATACAAAGCGTTAACTTGGCTTCAGGATGGGCACTATTTTCTGGTTGCCAGTTTGCGGTTGAAATTACGCTAATGACGTATATACGGTGACTCACCCAAGACAGCAACGATGAGCCAAAGGACGAGCATCCTTCTGAGAGTGCCCTGAAAAGCGAGCAGAGACATGTTTCGCGTGTTCAGCCCATACTACGACGAACATAGTTACCACAGAACACAGAAAACAAATTGCGGACTTTCGCACAGGCTCTATAAAGCGAGAGCCGCTTAACACCGTCTTTACTAACTATCCCCATTGCCTTCGGATGATAAGTAGCAAGAGAAAAAAAAAAAGGGGGGGGGGGGGGGACTCATACTTGCGTAGACTACTTCATTGGCGTTTTTTTTTTTTTGTCTGCGTTGGCGTTTAGAAGCCTTAGATGTCTCATCAAACGAAAAACTTGACCGGTGTCCGGCGTCGGCGTCCCCCGTCGGCGGCGTCAACCCGAGCGACGCAAAAAATCATCATCGCGTGACGACGTCGCCGTGACGTCCACATCACCAACATGCCGTCACATGGTGCCGTCATCACATGGCATCACTGCTTGGTCAAACGTGGGCCGATCACGGAGGCCGTGCAAAACAAGGCCATGTGCAGAAAGCTTACAATGCCACCGATCCTGGAGGCATTGCAAAGCCACGTTTGTTGCACATAACCATAGTCCGCTTCACCCGCGCAGACATGATCTTGCCCATGGCAAACGTTACGCAGTTCCGACTTCGTCGAGTGGTCCTTTGTACTATGAAACGGCGCCTTGGTCCTGCGGTGATGCAGTTTTGGCCGCGCAGTCCGCATTTTCATTTTCCTGTGTTGCTCTCTTCCGTTATGGTAGAGCCGAGACTACCGGGACAAGCGGCGTCTCCAGAACGAAAGCCTCCGAGATTAAGAGGCATCTCGCGGCTTTACCGCTAGGGGAAGGGCGCATGCGCCGTAGCATATTTGTTTACCTGTGTCTCACACCTCTCTCGCTACGCTTTCTCACCGTGCTGCTTCTCACACGAGCGACCCGTAGAGGAAGTCCTACTCGGTCATTGGCTGCGCTCCGAAGATGTAATCTCTGACGTCGCGTTATGTTGCCGTAGGCGGCGTAATCACGACCAAGGGCCCTCTTCGCCGCCTGGAAGGGTGAGAAGGCCGAGCGAGAAACCGAAACCAGAAGAAGCGGGCTGTCCTATATATATACCCGCAGCTTCCTTATTACAGAATTTATTCGCAAAATTCTTTCGGCAGCTTGTTCACATCGTACAAGTGCGCAGTTAACTTTCCATGAGAAATTTTGAACCGCGAGGTTGTTTACTGGCCCTATAAAGCTAATCAAATGAGCCATGTAGCTCACCCAAATGAGCCATGAACAGCGTTTACAAAAATGCAAAAACTGGCGCGTCGCATCGCATCGACTTTCTAGCGCATCGCATCCATGTAAACGGGGATTGCGCTGTGAAGGCGCATCGCACTATTGCGCCAGGCGGGAGTAGATTTCAAGGGGTAAGTCGACTTACAGACCGTAAATAGACGGTTACAGTTTACCGTTAGCGTGATAGCGGGGATATAGGGAATAGCGTTACCTTGCCGTAAACGTTAGTTGCATGCTTGAGGCCCGTGTACTTAGGTGCACGTTAAAGAACCCCAGGTGGTCGAAATTTCCGGAGCCCTCCACTACGGCGTCTCTCATAATCATATCGTGGTTTTGGGACGTTAAACCAAACAGTTATTATTAAGGGTTAGTTGCGGACAGCGCGTTTTATTCAGCGAGATAGCGTTTACGTGCCCAAGCTGTGACGGTGGGGCCACCTAGCGGAGGATGAATGCATTAGAGAAAGTCAAAAGAAAAAAACTGAGAATGCTCGCCTGTATTCCTGCACGCAGCAATGTTACTACTTTTTTTAGTAATAAAAGTAAATAAATATGAACCATGCACCAAAGTGAAAAATTTTATGTTGCAAATCTGTTTACACCGAACTTCTATAATATAATTAGGCCAATGGCCGTTCGAAATGGGAAGCGATCTCAGAAACTGCGCTATAAGTTATCCGTAATACTCGGCCGTCAAAACAACCTGGAGGCAAGACAGGCCATTTAACACTCTCGTTTGCTACGAAAGAAGTGGATCTGTCCACATCAAAGCTAAATTCAGTTCGAAGCGGGTGTCCAAAACCACCGCCATGTTTTACGTACACCACGTTAACCACGCAAACACGGTAACGCTAAAATCGGAAAAACAGCATGCGTACGGTATACGCTGGTCGGTTAACGTATACTGCGCATGCGCATTTCGATCCCGCTATTCCGCTAAGCCCGCTGAATTATTAACTGTCTAATGACGAGGAGGGGAACGGCGGGCGCCCGTCGTGCCATCTTCGAACGCAGAGTGGGACAGTGGTTCTTGGCAGAAAGAGAAAATGGGGCGGGTGTGCATGGTAACTTTCTCTCGGGTGAGGACACCTCAACAGTAACCAACGTTTGATTGACAGTTAACACGCAAGTAGGGTGGCTATACTCGCGGACAACTTTTCTTGAGAATGAAGGAAAAGCTACGGGGGCGGAGTTACTGCACATGTACTCCTCCGCGAAGTAGTCCAGTTCGGCTCGCGTTTCGAATGACGGCCGTGTTCGAATAATAACACTGCATATTATTTGCTACGTCTGCTTAGACAGCCATTTGTGAGTGAAATACGTCACAAGCTCCTTCGGCGAGTCGTCGGAGTAGCTGGAGGGCGACGAGCGCTCACCTATAAAGACGAAGACGCCATTTTGACTGTGAGGTGCACGTTAAACGTGCGACGGTTTCACGCGTGCAAAAACGCGAAATGGCACTTCATGAAGTAAAGCCAATATGAATATCACCTTGGTGCGTGCTGCGTCTCTTTGCAAACAGCATCCGGTAGAAAATAAGCTAACGTTGTTTTTTATGATTTTCAAGCGGAAAACACGGAAACAATTGTGGGACTATAGTCTTCAGCGGTGGCACACGCCCACATTGGCTCCGTAGCCTTCCCTTCATTGCCAAGAAAAGTTGTCTGCAAGTATAGCACCCTAACGCAGGTCAATAAAATGATACAAGAAAGGAAAGTAAAGAGAGAGGAGTTTTCGAAGGGAGGGGCAGAAGAAAAACAATGGAGAGCGGAGTTTAGCCCTCCGACTCCTCATGGCAGCTGCACGCGAAGGAAACGAGGACTTCTCAAGCAATGCCTCCAGTAACGAGGGCTTCTCAAGACGTATGAGCGCCGCGGTTAAACGAATGTTTTTTTATTTTTGTAGATCGTGACGTGAATTGATAAGATCAGGAAACGTGGAATGCACCAATGCAACTGTCTTCATGCGTATGCGTCCACCGTAGCAGTGTTCGTTTACTTGTAAAAGATACAAAATGGCAAGGTTAACAGCCCAGCAAGGCGGCTCCGAGACCAATTAATAAATTACTCTATACCGGGGTCGGTAACCTGTGGCCCGCGGGCCGTATTATGCGACCCCCCCCCCCCGCCCCCCCCCCCGTATGACGTTAACACCCCCCCCCCCCTCCTTTCCCTTGTCCCTTCCTACCTGAAGGCCGACGTGGCAGTTTTGACCTAAAGGGAGATTTTCGCTCGCAATTCATTTCTGATTGCAACTTACATTGTGACATGCCTGTTGAAAATAAACATGATTTCTAATCCAGTTTTGCAAATTATTGTCAATTCACCAAACTTTCCCGCTTAGCCCGCAAGTCCCCACCCCATGGGCGTCGGCAGGATTTTGTCTTGGGGGGGGTGCAAGCCCGAGTTTCATCGCAGTGGGGTCGGGGCCCCCCCCCCTGCTTGGGTGAGGGAAAGTGCTGGTGTGGCTTGAGGGGGGCAAGTGCCCCTTTTGCACTAAAGTCTTTGCACCCCCCTGCCGACGCCCATGCCCCTCCCTCCCCCCCGATTTGCCATCCGGCCCCTCGCTGTGTCGGCTTCATACAACTTGGCCCTACACCTCAAAAGGTTTGCCGACCGCTGGCCACAGACGGCTCCCTAAGCGCCACCATAATCCTATCTGGGCTGCGCTGAATAAGCGTGACCCCCCCAAAAATACCATGCCGAGGCTGTGTACTCCCTTTGTACTCGCTCACTGACAACTGAACGGCGGTCATCAGTAAATGCGACGCGGAGGCGCGCAAGGTAAATGACAGGGAGATGACAGGATAGCGTCTACACAGGGATTAACGCCTCATAGTTCTCTCATAAATTGACTTCCTCGAGCGAGCTTGTCAACCGACCCCACCCTCCGGAACTTCATTCCTGCGCGGAAAGCAATCTCTTCCTTAGTTATTTTCTCGCTCCCGCCACAATACAGCTAAGGTACAATAGCACCAAAGAGGCTTTTCAAAGCTCACTCCCGGAATGTTACGGCGCATAGTAATTTGTAATGTGCAGAGAGAAAGGGAGAAGCGAAAGAGAGGAAAGACTGGAAATAGTATTCAATGGAAAATATACTTTGTTCTGCTCATCTGCGGTCGAGGTCTGGCTGAAAAGTTCCTTCGATCGCGCATGCGCAGCGCGTTTCTGATAAACTCGTCGATTAAAGCGAACTGGTTGCACGAAAGGAGTCTGGCGAATGCAGAACGCACGAAAAGAAAACGCGGATGTGCTGAATAAACGTCAAAGACTAAAGAAATCGGAAAAGCACCACGTGACGACAGCAAAATCTTTACGATGGAAAGACACAAGAGTAAGAAAACTGATGTTTTAGATGACGCTCTCACTAAGGAAAACAGGTCATCCTACCATCGCGACCACTGCTTTCAGCTCACAGAAATTAAGCTCTTCATCGTATTTTACTACATACATAGTGAAACGGTCATAAGCATAAGCGTAGCCAGAGCGGGTTCAACCCGCCTCTCAATTCTTTGGTAATGGAAACGGGACATCAAAACTCAAAGGGGCCCTGTAACACTTTTTGAGCATGGTCAGAAAACGCTGCCGATCGGTAGTCGAGGCTCCCGAGAACACGCGAGCCAAATCTTATAGCGCAGCATGTGGCCTGGAATTTACAATGAATTCTCAAAGTCAGCTTAAAATCGCTTTCTCATCTCTCGACAAATGATGCTATATACTAAAAAATCATTGCGTCATGGACGACTCAAGTTCCACGCCATTGGCTACTGCTGCCTCCGCGGGAGGCCGCGACGTGTCCGCGCGCGCGCGCGATTGCACTGAAAAGCCGCGCGTTCGAAGAAAAAAAAGAAAAAGTGCTCAAGGTCACGAGGCGCTCGTGACGTACCTAGACGTACCTCCTCCTGTGCCATCCCTCCTTGCTTAGCTTCCAGCGCTTTCGTCGGGACGACAGAAGAGCAATTACAGCGTGAGACAAATCTTTGTAACTCCGCTCATACTGGACGGATTCCTAAATTTTTTGCGACGGTCGATTCGTGAGGCAATTAGTTCCTTCAGTGAAGCCATTTCATGGCTACTTGGAAAAGTGCCGCAGGGCCCCTTTAAGGTATAACAACTGGTATGCGCAAGTGCTCTCATCATGTCGCCACGAATGTGGTCACTAAAGGCAACTCTAACCTGAAGGGCGATCACGAGCCGTCAGGTTTGCGGACGATGTAAGCCTGCGATCCAATTTTAAGCCGATGTGGCACGAACTGAAGGCAGTGGAAACGAAAGTACGCACATTACATATAGCACTAAATAGACGCGTTTCAATCCATGAGTGCTACACACGCGCACAGACACAAACGCACGTATTATCGGCGTCAAACGAAGCGCGAACTGCGGCGCCTTACAGTCATCACCTTGGACATGCGCTGCGCAGTCAAACCACAAAACCAGATTGCTGCGCGCCTATCAGTGGGGATGACTGGACGGCACACACTATACCATTTGTACTGCCAGCCGCTTTTCGCGTTTCATTCGACGCCGATCGGGGGGGAGGGGGGGTCGTGTCCCTCCCAAAATAATAATGTGGTTACGCGTCTGACCAGAAGCTTTATTATATAGTCCTGCAACACTTACAGAAACGCACGATATCGTCGATTTCACCAGAATCCGGGTGCCCTACATGAATGAGGTTCACGAATTATATAATTCGAACTACATCTGCAACTTTAGAAAATATTATGTCTGCGTTCAAGCTGTTGGCGCAATGTAACTTCCGGTTAAGAGATGCATAAAATTGCGAAGCGCACGCAGCGTCTAGAACACGGCCATAACCTACAATAAGCGATCAAGAAGGTAATCTGGGCTGAGCGACCAGCTAAATAAAGATAGAGATAAATAAAGGACCAAAAAAAAAAAAGAATGATACACATAGTGTGACTGCACATTGCAACCAGTGATATGTGGATGTTCCTTACTTCAAGAGGCAATGTGCAGCAGGTATTTGCCACATGTGCTTAGTACACGCAAAACGAAAAATAAATAATAACGACGTTTATCGCATTTATTTTGCGAGGCGTGGGTGTGTGTCACAGTTTTAAGGATCTACTATACCCCTCCCTAGCGCGCGGCTTCTTGATCTTCGTTCAAAGTTCGATTAACTCAAACAAAACCTCAAACCTTCCGAAAGCCCTTCGAGAAAGTGCTAGCGCCGAGTCGCTTTCTTTATGGACTGTCACTAAACAACGACAACAAAAATAACAAAAGGCAACCACGATTTTGTTATGTCCTGTGAAAGGGACAGATATTCCTTGTTATGGCCTGTTATCCCATATGCAACCTCCTATCGATGCACAGACAACGGGTGCTCATAGAGCGACGAAACAAGTGACAGAAAACGTTGCTGAGGAAAGCAGAATTAGGCTCGTGTTGAAAGTCCAAGCTGTAATGGAATAAGCTGGCGCAGCACAGGGAAAATCTGACAGTGGACAAGCGGACGTCAAATGTACTGGCGATTATAACGATGATGACATGTAGATAATCACATCCGCGATTACTGAGGAGGCAATGACGCAGTAAATATACGACTCACCGATTTCGTCCGGGCGTCCGTATCCTTCAAGCTGTGAGAGCTTCGATGAAGGTGGGAGCGACGCAGGCTCTGCAAGAAGACTGTCAATGACTTCTCGGAGACCTCTGTCTTGCGCGGCAAAGCCCCTCCCAAGGTGTGGTGGTGGTTGTGGTTCGAAGAAGGAAAAGGCGCCTAATTTCTGCAGCCCGGTCGGGAGCACGGCGCAGCGCCTGAAGGTGTAGCCGCTCCGTAGCGCAAGTTCTACCTGAAGGCAGGTTCGCGAGGGGGGGGGGGGGGGACCGACAGAAGAGAGGAAAAGAGCCAGACAGGGTACCTCTCTCCCCTTTCAGAAGCGCTGACAATCGAACCCAGTACCTCACGGAGACGCTCTACCCCTTCGCGACCGCTTCGATTCGTTCTGGTCTGGACGCTAGCCAGAGCACAGAAGGAACAACGCCGAAAAGCGTGAAGTTGGGTTGACAGCCAGGGGAAAAAAAAAAAAAGAGAAAGATGTAAAGAACCGGGTGGGTGTGGCTGTTAAGAGGATCAGGCGCGCTCAGGCATCAGCTAGGTTCAGGAAGTCTTCGAACAAGTGATATGAGTCAGCGCGTGTCCAAAGTTCTGACATGACGTTTCCGACTCTCCTTTTCCGTCTTCTTTCTTTTTCTTTTTCCCTGACTGGAAGTCGTTCACCCTGAAAGTATTAAAAAAAAAAAAAAAGGCATTCTAAAAAAAGTGCGCAGCTTGCACTATAGCGGCGCAAGACTGTTGCAACCAACAGCGGAGCTAGTGTTCGACCTAGCTAAGTTTAAGCGATTGTTAAATATGCTAAGTTTTTGGTAGTAGTATTAAGTATGGCCAGACTTGGCTATTCTTCTCCGGTTTCGGTCGGTTCCCCACACTGATTTTGGTCACGTGACCAGCTGTTACGTAATGTTACATTGATTTCAGTGACGTGACTGATTGTCCCGTGATGTTACGTGATTTTTAGTCCCGTCACTAATTGTTACGAGACGTTATGTGACTTTCAGTCCCGTGATGTTTAGTCAGGGACTAGTTTTTACGTGATGCTACGTGATTTTCAGTCACTTGAGTGTTCTTACGCGATATTACGTTATTTTTAGTCACATGACTAGTTACGCTACGTGATCTTACGTGATTTTAGTCACATGACTGGTTGTTACGTGATGTTAAGTATTTTAGTCCTATGACTAATTGTTACGTGATTTTAGTCCCGTGTCTGGTTGTTACTTGATGATAATGATGTTTAGTCACGTAACAGACTCGCCCATCATAGTATTGCATTCCATGGCCAGACGAATCGGCGCACGTGTTGTGGGAGCAAAGCATAAGTTGAAGAAGAGAAGCGCGCGCGTACTGGTTCATGATGATGATAATTCCTGTTCGCACTATCCGGCGAAACTTTAAAGAGCTCCGCTCTTAAAAGCGAGAAGCGCACTATCTATAGATTACTTCAGTAGCTCTTCTACAAACCAGTTTTTCTTTCTTTTATCACAAGGCGTACGTGTTTTGATGTCAGATGCAGAATGTCGCCACGCGGAAGCAGGACGGCACAACATTTCAGCTTCCAGCTTGCACTCCATCTCGCATTGGGGTCTGTCAAGCGAGTACCGAAACGTCCCAACTACTCAATGGGGCCCTAGAACGTTCTTTCGCTTGCCTTATGCAGCAGTGAAGTGCGTGCAGTGTAATATACTGAGATGAACGCACAAACAATTATCAAAATCAGTGCATGGGAACGGAAGTTACTGGTCTTCAATCTTGAAAACCCCAGCAGACGACGAGAAAAAAACATTCCCTTTCGCATTTCACTCCGCCACTTAAAGGGGCACTGACACAAAAACTTTGGCCTCGCGTTTTTTTTCTTTTTTTTGCTGCAATGTGTTGCTGGGGGGCCTGTTAGTCATAACACGGCACCTCGTTTGCTGCAGCGCGCGACAGATAATTAATTACAGGCTCCTCATCACCGACCAGTTTCAGTTTCGGTTTGAGAGAGCTCGAAAAACGACAAGCCGCCGGGTGCAACTATCACCACCTAGCGTGCGCAGCTCTCGATCACGTGAGCACACAGAACTGTGACGCACTTCCGCACGGTCCGCATCAAGAAGTCCTTACGAATAGGAAACGGGACAGCAGTGTCGCCAAACACAAAACTTTCAATGCGTGCGCCGCGGCCACGGACTCGAGACCAGCCGCCGAGAAGTATAGACTGCTGGAACAAACGCGGCAAAAAAAAAAAAAACAATGGCGGCTATGACGTCATCATAACTTGTTGCAGCGTGGTCACGTGAGGGGAGTAGGGGGGGTCACCACGGGTCACCTCTGATGGTGTCAGTAGCGCGAGGGAGTCGATCGCTCACGCAAACTTCAAAATTAATTTAAAATACCTTCCAAGCTATATTCGCTGTTGATATTTTGCAGATGATATACACATAGTACATGTTCACGGGAATCGAACCCGCAGGCTGTCTCGAACGCGAAATTTTGTGTCAGTACCCCTTTAAGTCAAAGGCTGGTTCCGACCACCGTGACGGAAGTCTCGCAACGTGGTGTGGCAGGTCCTAACATGTAAATCATGACATGCATATTGTGTACAGCATGATTCGCTGCTTCGCATTACATTGATTTCCACCGTGCGTGAGATTTGCCGTTTTTCTATCTAGCTGGCAAGCGGTGACCATTGCGCATGCACACCTAGTGTCGCTTCGCAATTGTTTTCAAAATTAGATCTTTAAAAACAGAAATCCTTTTATATCTGAGGAAGTAGAGAAAGTGCTTTTATAATTATTAGCGCGCCATAGTGTGGCCTCGCTGGGGCCATATAAAATATAAATATTACATGCGACTTGTCGTGTCAAGCCAATCAAAACGAATGACCTTTGTCGTTACTGCCACGTGATGAAATGTCGCTTCCGATGACGGAAATAACTTTCGTCCCAAGTCAAAGTGGTTTCTCCATTGAAATGAAATCATAACAACATTGTTTTCGGCGTTGCCACTATCGCAACGATATCGGGGCATTCCACTGTTCCTGAAGAAGTGGTAAAAATGACACGCTTAATTTGTGTCGCAGGACCCCTTTAACATTACCGCCACGCATGGGCGTCCGCAGGGGGTGCAAGCCCCCCCCCCCCCCCCCCCCTGGAATTTCAGGTATTTTTCTATACAGTAGCAATAAGCTACACAGCTTGGGTAGCACACTGAGGCCCTGGCCTTCAGTATTGTCATTCAATTTCACACGTTACACGCTATCGACTAATCTTGCCTGTCATGTCACGGCAACTGAAAGAAACGCTGTCAGGGCTGTATCCCCCCCCCACCCTCCCCTCTCTGTGGATGCAACCCCCTGCAAAAAGTTCTGCGGACGCCCTTGCCGTCACGCTATGACGCGTGCCTGAGAAGCGGAACCGGAAATTCTATTACACAACATCACTTAACTTATTACAGTGGACATCATATATTGCGTACAGCAGAGTGCTAATGAGTTTACAATCTCATTCTTTGAGTGACGCAAAGCAAGTGCGTATACCATAATACGCGTGTACAAGCGTCGCATAACCTTACGCACATATCTGCCCCAGAGCACCTGTATGCAGTCGTTTAAACCGACAAACGTAAGGAAACGATGTGTCCTTTGGAGTCCCTTTACTTTTCTGTGCAGAAGCTGCGACAACCATGGCTTTGTTGACAGATAAAGCTTCGTAATGTTGTTGCAGCCGCGTCCCAGATGCAGTGAACTCCCATTTTGTTCTGCTTAGTTTCTTCTATTTCACTCCTGCCCTGTAACGCAGTCCTGCCCATCAACGCTACATCTCGGCGATTTTGGCAACTGGTGAAGATGGCTTCGGCAAAGGAAAGAACCCCTTGGCACTTGTCGTTCCGCGTTTGCCAGAAAGGTTCAACAAATATGCTGATAAATGAGATGAAAGAGTTTAATAATTTTGCGTCTATAGTTTGGTATGGAAGAGCGAGCTCACATGCAGTTACACCGGGCTACACAGCACCTATGGTGCCGAGAGTTGAGTACGAAGTATATCAACAAAAGTCAGCTGATAGCAAGAAATAGTACGCAAAACTGTGGTGAAACAAACAAAAACAGGTTAAGCCTTGACACATTGTCACAAACGTCTGCAATGCTCGCCCGCGCGCCGCTTCGTCGAAGGAAGGGCGCCTTTGTATTGGGAGAGAAACTTCCGGCTACAGACTATGCGGGAACGGCGCCGTCGAGGCTTTCCCGCACCTGCAGCGAAAGACAAGTGTTGGGGAGTGCATCAGTGCATCTCTCGGGGGCGACGCGTACACCCCGAAAGAATTTTGACTGCTTCGGCAGTTGACGTTCAACCAGCGAAGAGCGCGGTCATCGGTGTCGCGAGTCTCGCGTAGGCGACGAGCGTGCAGTCTCCCGCGCAACGAATCGAGTCGGCTGCAACACTAGGCACCTTCGTCGTCTACCTAAGCTGGCGACATGGGCGTCGGCAGGGGGGGTGCAAAAGGGGCACTTGCCCCCCCTCAAGCCACACGAGCATTTGTCCCCCCACATAAGCTACATCAGTGCTGTCCCCCCTCCCCCCCGCCTCGATGCAACACAGGTTTGCACCACCCAAGACAAAATCCTGCCCGACGACTATGGCTGGCGAGACAATCAGCGGCCCCCCGTCAACTCCCCTACGAGCACCACGGGACGTACGGAGCTTATCATTGTCATTTTTTTTTCTTTTGTCGCCATTTTTTTTATTATAACCAGTTATAACTATCACTGAGCTATCGTGCGCTGTGTCGCAAAAGAAGCCCCAACGAAGGAGAATGGTATTTCTCATATAATTTTTCTTTGTGTTTCTTTTAGTCGCCATTATGTCTATAGTTGTTTTTTTATTAACATCCCGCGTTGTCTCTACCTGTACCTGTTGTAGTTCATTCAGTACCTAGCTTGTTTTGTAGTTGTCTTTTCATCACGCGTATTTTTTTTTCCTTCTCAGTTCACCGTGTATATCTTGCCATTGTCCTTGATTTAATTAAACGCTTGTTTGTTCCATATCAAATGTCGGTGTCTGCTCTGTGAGTCTGTCAGTCATCCTAGACATCACTACGCGTGCAACCCCTACGCGAGCCTGATCGTAAAATAAACTTTAATTCTCCCTCAACGAATAACTCACACCCGGTTCCAGAGATGGACCAAGCATTGGATGAGTTCAGATATTTAGTCCATTGTGAATTGTACCGCTAGAAATTTTAGCGGCGAAGTTTTTTTAAGATGGCCGAAATTTGTGTGGCCTACGGGTATGTGCCGTGCGGCCTACGCGAAAACTATCATCATCATGAGCTGGTATGTGCCACAGAGATTGGGTAAATCCCACTACTATATACCGTCTGGTCCACAAAAAAAAAAATTAAAAGAACTGTCGTCATCAAACGGGTAGTGCCACAGCGCGGCCTATAAGAAAACTCATCATAAACGGGTATGTGCCACAGGAATGGGGTAAATGGGACTCACCACTGGTCCAACTAAAAAACGCCAGACCTGCGCCGAAAGCGCAACAGTCACAGAGAAAGCTGGAAGAGCGGCATTGCTTGAACCCGTTGCAAACTCTCTTAGGGGTACTAACACATGTACGCTTGCAAAGTATACCCACTACGCCATAAATGGATGCGGTGGCTAATGATGATGAAGGGTTATGGTTGAGCCCTTTGTAATGGGTTAGAAGCATTCAACAACCCACTCGTTGCGCAAATTCGTATTGTGTAACGCCCGGTTGTTATTCTACTCTTCTACCACGCTATATTACGTATGCTAACGCGGTTCCTTCCCGACATAACGCTTGTATATAGGGTCTTTTTGCGAAGGAGTTTCGAGCCCCGGCGTGCCTCAGTGGTAGAATACTGGGCCGAGGTTCCAACACCGTTCAATCTATAGATATTTTTTTCATATTTCGTTTTTTTTTTTCTTATTTCGTGCGATAGCGGTTACGGACACCGGCGGCGGCGGCGGTGGACAACTACGGCGCCCTTGTAGTGATCTCATAACAGCTTTTGCTGTAAAATGAAGAAGGCAACAGTTAGCCCAACAAATGGCTGCGGAGCGAAGGCGGCGAGCCGAGGAACCCCTCATTTTTTATATTTTAAGCCCGGCATACACATGTGGAACGGGCTTCCCCCCTTTTCATTTAGGTTCTTTTTCATAATGGGCACATTACTAGAGCCATAGACGACGTACCCGTAGATCTATCAGAGGTACGAACGCTTGGTTTCAGCGCGAGGTTCTGTGTCTGAAGTTTGGACATTCGTGCCATGTCTGTGACTGTCTGTGATTTAACTCAAACCTCTCTGCGCTGAGAATCTATACGTTAAAACAACCTAGCATCACCTATACCTAAAGCCTAGCAATGACCTATATAGAAAGTCTGCATCACCTCTAAGGCCTAGAAACATCCTAGAAGCAACTAGATTAGTCTTCAGTATCGTCCAGTTTCCATTTCAAGCCCTGAGCGGCTTAATGCAAGCTTCGCCTGTTTAGTTGTTTGTTTGTTTGTTTTGTTTGTTTGTTTGTTTGTTGGTGTCTTTGTTTGTTTGTTTGTTTGTTTGTTTGTTTGTTTGTTTGTTTGCCGATCGAAAGAAATATTATACAGTGGTCTAAGAATTTAACAAGAAAGCCCTTCTGATTCAACTAAAATTTTCTAAACATGCGTTGCTCAGCTCGGACCTAGAGCGTTAACTCTGGGCCGACCAGAGAGCCCTGAAAGCTGCAAAGTGCCAACAACCCTTAGCCGAAGTCTAGGCGGCTAAAGGAATCCCTGTAACAATCTCCAAACGAGACATAAATTTATCCTCTTTAGCTAGTAAGGTCAACTTGTCGGCTAGTTGGTGGAACATACTGAAACGGCAAAAACAGCGCAGTAAAAAAACGACGACGGAGGAAGGTGTGTGTGTGTTCGTTCCTTCCTCCGTCGTCGTTTTTTACTGCGCTGTTTTTGCCGTTTCACTCTTTAGCTAGGCACATGCCCATTGTAACAGAGAAAGGAGTACAGCGCAATGAATTAAGTATGCGATTGATTCGGTCTATCTCACAGTACGTGACCCAAATAAATTCTTGAAACACTATAGCAATCATGGATAGCGAGGGAGGCACCTGTAGAGGACGTCATTGAATGCGGAAGAATTCGTTTTACAATTATGAATGTGTACCAGGCCCGTAGCCAGAAATTTTTTTCGGGGGGGGGGGTAGGGGGGGGCACCCGTTGAAAACCTTGAAAGCCACCTATTTTCATTATTTATTGGTGATAAAACACCCCCCCTCAATCCGAATTCCGGGGCCCCCCCCCCCCCTGGCTACGGGCCTGGTGTGTACCTATTTGATTTTGTAAGGAAACAGACCCATCGACAGTGCCGTCACCTGCCGCGCGTGACGGCCCGCGCACTGCTCGCGCCAGCTCAAAAGAAGGCCAGTCTCGAGCGAAGGAAGACCGTCCTTGACAGCGTCCTCGCCATTCCGACAGACCCGAGGCTTCAGCCGCAGGCCGATTTCGTTCGAAGCAAGGGACATCTACCAGGTACGCGCGACGCAGCCCGGTACCTGGAGTACCTGAGCTGAAACAACGTTCTTTGACGTGTAATTTGACGTTGCGTCCGCCTCACGGCGCAGAGGTTACGCGGCGCTCGGCTGCTGAGCCGGAGGTCGTTGGGTACAATCCCATCCGCGGCGGTCGGATTTCGATTGAGAGGCGAAGAGGTCCGTGTATTGTGCGATGTCAACGCAGGTTAAAGAACACCGGATGGTCGAAATTTCCGCGGTCCTCTACTATGATCATATCGCGTGCCTCATGATCATATCGTGGTTTTGGGACGTAAAGCCTCAGATATTATTATTGTTGTTGTTATTTTACGCTGCGGAATTAACTCGAAATAGCTGCACAGAGCCGAAAAAAAAAGTGGACAGACGAAAAGGCATGGCAGGGCTCGTCGTTCTTTTTGTCGTTTTGTTTTTCGGCGCTGTGTGCAACTACTTCATAATTTCTTACGAACTTGCTCAAGATTCTTAACAATTGCTCTAACACCCTTTTTGCAATTAGCTTTTTTTAACACATGGCTTTGATCTAATCAAGCAATCGCCGATGCAATATGGAATACAGTTTTACTATATTGAAAGAAAATGCGAGGATGCATCAACTGTTAAAGGCGAGTTTGTATTTTTTGTTCTTTACATTGTTTAGAAAATATGCGGACACTATGCACCTTGTCAACGAAGGCTCCCTGGGCACCACCATTATCCTCTCTGGGCTGTTATTATGTGCCCCCCCCCCCCCCCCCCTATGAAAATGCACTGCCGAGGCTGTGACGTCAGCTTGTGTACCCCAGAGCAACAGCCCAGAAAGGAGGTGATCCTTCGCTCCGTTAAGAAGGTGCTACAGAGTGACGACACAAAGCCAGCCCCTGGCTCAAGCGGCGTGCATCTGTGCCACACATGCAAGCCGCTTGAGCTTCTGCAACAGACGGCGTGCCCTGGATGCACACATACACACCTTAACCCCCCACCTTAACACTAACATACACTTTAACGATTTGGGGTACGCTAACTATAATTTAATAAGCCTAACGTTTAACATTTGCGTCCTTTCGACCACGTTTTGCTGGCTTAGCCCCAAAACATTTTCTTAAGTGGCTTTTTCAACATACTTTTACGGAATTTTTTTTATATTCATATTGTCACGGGCGAATATGGCAGAAGATGATTATACATTTTTAAGTTGTATTCAGCTCGTTATACGTCAGGGTGCTGCGGGCTACCCCTCGCTACTTCCCTTTGCTCTTCTCCCTGGGGGGACAAATGAGCGCACGCACGCACACAAACACACATGCGCGCGCGCGCGCAAAACAAAGTGTTAGCGAGCTCTTTTTAGTAAAACAGGTCAGTTCCAGTCATGTGACACGCTGCCTGTGATGCGATGCCGCAGGCGGCGGTATGAAGGCGTTGACGCAGGTGTACGCCATCGTGTGGAAAGACGTGTACGTTCAGGCGATCAAGCGCCACTACCTCACCACCATCTTCGAGGTGGGCATGATCATACTCGCGTTCCTGGGTGTGGAGAACGACCGTCCACTGCCGGCGCCACCGGCCTCGTGCACCAAGCTGCCCTGCCTGAGGCTCCGTGCACCCCGTGACTACCCCGAACGCAACGAGAGCGACTTCAGGGCGCCGCAGCTGGCAAGCAAAATTTCGTGCATCTGTAGCTGGCTGCCCCACCTTTTGAGAAAATGAGAAAAATCTGGAGGCGATGTTTATCTACAAAGAAAACGAGCCCTTAAATTTGCACTTATTTCCTTCATTCATAGCGAGGGTCTCGTCCTGGCGGACTTGATGCCTTCAGGTAGTATGCGAGCGATTATTGGTCAGCTGCCAGCTTGTAATAACATCACGTGACGCCGACAGGCAAAAAAGGAGTGTTCCACACTCGCCGTAATGGCTACTGGCGGCGCGGACTGACACTGCCACGTATAATGCACATATATGCCCTATAAAGTGGTCGGAGGGATGACCGCCGCCGTAGCTCAGTTGGTAGAGCATCGGACGCGTTATTCGGAGGTCGCAGGTTCAGTCCCTGCCGGCGGCAAGTTATCTTTTCGTCCACTTTTCTGTCTTCACATTTACATTACAATTACTACTAATACCATCCCCTATACTTTCCTTGGCATCATTGTCTGTTAATTCTCAATAATGTTGTGTCTAACAAAGAAAACGAGCCCTTAAATTTGGACTTCTTTCCTTCATACTTAGGTGTCTGGTATCACTCGCCCGTCGGCGTTCGGGTGCTTTAATGTATGTATTGGATAAAGTTTAAGTTTCGCGCGCAGCCGATGCGGATCTCGGAGGCCACATGGAAAGAAGCGCGTGGTTCGATATCTGCCCGCCAGGTGCCGCGACGATCCCAGTTGCTCCCAAGAAAAGCGTCTGCTCTTTCAGTGAACTCGTTCAATTAATTTTCATCAATTATTCCGACAGTTAATTGGACATAATGTTAAAGGGGCCCTGCAACACTTCAGCATGGTCAGAAAACGCTGCCGATGGATAGTCGAGGCTCCTGAGAACACGTGAGCCAAGCATTATAGCGCAGCACGCGGCCGGGAATTAACAATTAATTTACCAAAGTCAGCTATAAATTGCACCCTTCTCTCTCGACCAACGATGCCACAAACTCAAATGACCACGCCATAAACCCGAAGTCCGCGGCCTTTGGTTGATTTGGGTATCGCGCCCAGCATAGGATGCCGCGCCACGTGCCCGCGCGTACGCTCGCGATCACACTGAAAGTAAAGCCTCAAGTTCGAAAAAAAATAAAATAAATGAGCTCAAGGTCATGACGCGCGCTGAGGAACGGACGTAGCTTCGTGTCCTATAACCTATTCATGCTGGTACCTCTTCATGCCCTCTTGTAATCCCCCCCCCGCCCCCCCCTAGCGTAGCTTTCAGCGCGCTCGCTGCATGGTACGAAAGGAGGGACGGCAAACCCCTGTAAATCCGCTCGTACTTGACGGATTCCAAAACTGCAGCAGTCGATTCGTAAGGCAATAAACTCCTTTAATGAATCCATTCGATGATTAATAGTAAAAGTGTTGCAGGGCCCCTTTAAGTAAACTCAGCTTCCATGTCATATGTATCCAATATAACTCTTAACTTGAACCAGAACCATCGATTTGGTATCCGGCTTTCTTTTTTAGAAAATTTTTTTCTGAACATTAAAAAAATCGAAAGTGCTTGGAAGAGAGTCACTCATTCCTCGTGCCACTAAAAACCTGCGCCTGCATAGTGTCCACTTGGCCTCGTCAAGCTGCCTCCTTTCATATTGTAAAATATCCGATAGTTGAATTGACACGACACAGAGGCACCTAATTGTCTTTACTGTCGGTACTTCGTCAATGTTGCCGACGCCTAAGAGCATCGTTTTACAACCTCCATTTGCAATCAACAACCTCGTCCTGGTTATCTCGGTTCAAGCGTTCACGCCGGCAAGAATGACAGATGAGGCGAATACATATGTTGCTATGAAATGCAATAACTTATATGTAATTATGTGTAATTATGTGTAAGACGCGGATGAGAAACATAATCAATGGGCATAATGAAAGTTCGTAAACAGTACGCGAATAGCGTACTTGCATCAGCATGTACGCTAGTCGCAAAATTTTTGTTCCGTTGCATACGCTTCTGATCTCTCAGAGTAATACTCGTCACGTGAATACGCCGCCGACATTTCAAAAGCGGCAGCTTCGTCACATTTCCGTTTTAACACTACTTCATCATTCTCGGCAACAAATTGGGGAAGGGTTATATTTTTATTTATTTATTTATTTATTTATTTATTTATTTATTTATTTATTTATCTATCTATCTATCTATCTATCCCCTCATCTTGCAGATCCTCTACGCTCCGCGAGTACCCAACAAAAAGTTGGTCGAGACTGCCTTTCCCGCAGGCGGCAGGGTCAGAACGCACGGCTACGACACCGAGCGGGAGCTTCTGCGGGTATTCTACCATCTCAGCCCGAGACCCAAGCGGGGGCCCGAGCAGCGGATCGTCGCGCTCGTCTTCGGCGACACCAGCGGCAAGCGGAAGAACGACCTCGAGTTCACCGTTCGCTTTTTCGACGACCCCTACTACATCATGCGGCGCAACAAGGTGTTCGCGCTCTTCGGCGCGCTGCCCAACCCGGTGACGCAGCGCGAGAGCGTGGCATACTGCCAGGTCGCACTCGTGCGCGCAAAGACCCAGCTCATCCGTCAGGCCTCCACCACCAGTAAGGAGGCCGCTGCTCGGGGCGCGTACTCAATGACGACGCGACGCTTCAGCGAGGGCCCGCTGCCAGAGGACACTCCGTGTATGCTATGGATCATGGTGGTGCGCATCGGCATCGGCTTCTTGGTCACCTTCTGCACGCTCGTCGGCCTGCTCGTCGAGGAAGCCCAGAGCGGGATGCGCGAGAAGCTGCGGCTCTTCGGGCTACACGACATAATCTACTGGCAGGGACACCTCACGGCCGCCATGTTCAAGGGCCTCGTCAGCATCGCCTGCATCATGGGCTACATGATGACCGTCGTGGCGGAGAAGAACGGCCGGGTGGCCACTTTTCTCACGGGCACCGACAAGACGGTGGTCTTCGTGTCGCTAGTGCTGTTCAACTTCCAGTACGCCACCACGGCCATGGCGATGTCGCTGTTCTTCACCAACAACACGGCGGCCATCTTGTTCGCCATGTGCTACTGGATCACGGCGTACGCCGCGCCCTGGCTGGCGCTGGAAGACTTCGACGGTCTATCCGCGCACTACATTATGCTATCTCGCACGACCAAGCTCGCGAGTTCGCTCCTGCCGTGCATGGCGCTGCACTGGTGCTTCCGCATCATTGGATGCGCCAACGTAGTCGGTAAGGGTCCTCAACTATATGACACAGACCCTTCCTGGACGTTGCTGGTTTTTGTACACCGTAAGAACTATGTCAGTTTACAAGTTGAAGCGCCTTATAGTATCGTATTTGCGTTTTGCTTGCTGACACCGCGTTGCTATATAGTGCGAAATATTTACTTAAGAATCCACTAAAACGCGTCTAACGAGTAGCACGTGCAGGATAGCCTGCGTCTTACAGTATGCTATTCACACCACGATGCATACAAAACTATAGATTTCTGAAGTATACGTCCGAAGTATATTTGGTGAACGAGTCCATGCTGTGGCTGCTTAACAGTAAAAGGCAATCTCAATTTAATGTTTATATCCACAGGTTTCATATAGTTTTTTGGTATATCGTGCATGATTTCTGAGACACGCACGTTTATACTGCTGATCAGGTGAACCGTACAGACTGTCGTCCGTGTCCAAGTACGTGCTCCAGCTGGACAATGTGACCATGCTGGACATCTGGACGGTTATGATCGCGTACAGCGCATTTAACTGCGTCGCCATCTGGTACCTGGGCAACGTGCTGTCATGGGCCCGCGGGACGCCGATGCATCTCTGGTTCCCCATCTCCCCGTCATACTGGCTTCCCAGTCGCCAGGGCGCATTCCAGAAACTGCCCCCGGCCACTCCGGATGGCTTGCACTTCGAACCCTACCCAGCAGACAAGCAAGAGGCCGTATTTGTCAACAGGTGACCGTTCTGACAAGGCATGGCAGGACATGTAGCACGAAGGCAAGATGACCGCTGGTCGTTAAAGCGAAGCTGAAGCACTTTTTAAAAAAAGTTACTTTGGAGCGTGTAAGGGCAGTTTTATCCCTGTTGAATTCGAAAAGCGATGTGAGAGTTCTCAAAAGGAAACGCGAATAGCACTTTAGGGCTAAAAAGCAGCGGCTGTGACCGCAGAGCTTCTTGAGATGCAGAGCGAACGCGGTGACGTCATCCTCGGTATGCCGCGTTATCTGCAACAGCAGCAACGCTGAAGCGTGGCCTCCTCGATTAGCTCCGGCAACGCCACGCCACGAGTTAGTCACGGAGGCCACGGTGGAAGTTGTGAGACGCTTGTTCTCGTTGCGCTCGGCTGTTTGTCGTTATTCCAGATATCGTAATCCAGCCGCAGAACTTTCAGCTTCGCTACACTTATTTGAGCCTTTGTGTAACAGCGCTCTCCCAGCTCGGATCAGTGAGCGGCGGGAATCTCCCGTCGAAGTGCGGCACGGATCCGCCAAAAGGAACCGAAGATGACGTATAGGTTTCCACGCCCACACTTCCGGCGCGCTCGCGTGGGTGGAGCAAGACAGTTTTTTTCGCGTATTCTAAAGCTACTGGTGCAACCGCGGAAAAAAAAATTACGATATCTTTGACAATAATGTCGGTTCTTGCGAACTACGAAGTTTTGCCGAATCCTAAAACCTCTTCAGCTTCCCTTTTAAAAACGGACTTGATTCCAAGAGAAGGCAAGCGTGCGAGGCGGAGGCAGGAAGTTAGGTGGGAAGATGAGATTAAGTAATTTGCCGGGATAACGTTGCCGCAGCAAGCACATGACAGGGTTTGATGGCGAAACATGGGAGAGGTCATTGCCCTGAAGCGGGCACAATATTGCTGAAGATGATGGTGACAGTTCTGGATAGTGAGCAGACTTGTACACACCAGATCACACGTAACGCATTGCGAACCACTTAGTATTTGTTCTTTATTTATCGATTACCTTTTCACTTAGTAACGGTCGCTGTAACTCAATTACTTTTCCTCCTGTAATGGATTACGCGCAAGCGTTGCTTTAATCTCGAGACAAGCTTGTAAAAGGAGATGCCGCTTTTAGCATTCGTACTTGGCGGGAACACAACTAGCGTAGCTACCCGAAGACGTGGAACGCGGTAGCCTCATGGAAACTTGAGCCCTGTGTTTGTTTTCTAAGGACAGCTACGTCTGTGTAGTCGACACTGTATTGGGCATCTCACCATAGTTTTGCTTTCCTATTTTCCTTCGATGACTATCAAGCTCCGGTCTACAATTTCGCCCCCCGTGCCCCGAAGTTTTACATTTGCTTCAAACAGCGAATTCGTCATAATTCAGCTGTGGAGCACAGAGGCGCCGCGAAAAGCACCGACCGACTAGATCGTGCAGACGCGTGAGACAGGCATCAGCCACATGCGGTATCATGCTGCCGGGCGCAAAACACCCCAACTCGTACCCAGGGGAGGTTTAAATATTAATGCTATGATTCACCGGAAGTCGCATACTCGTTTTCACTGCGTGAATTTGTGAGGGATGAAAGCATACGAACTAGCACATATTGCCACACAGATTGCCCCAATGAGTTTTGTTAGCATGAGAGCCGGTGAGCCGTTGTGTTAGCGCCTGCAATGTCTCGCGCCTGCTCGCTGTTCTTGTGACAGCGCAACACACAACTCGTACATGGGCACGAGAAAGTGGATTGGCTTGCGGGGCTTTATGGAAGAAGACGTGCGTTGGTCGAAGGGACACTTGTGTATGCAACGCTGTAGCGGACTCCTAGATTTTGCGTCTATTTTTGGGCACAAATTCGCCCACAATAAACAAGTTTTTAAATGCGAAGCATTTCCTTGCGTACTGTAAGCACTTTTGCGTTTCTATCTATCTATCTATCTATCTATCTATCTATCTATCTAGCCGCCTACTTCTGGGCGCTCTCGTTGATCGCCTCCTTAACTTGGTGTAGACCAAAATTTGTATGGGAGGGTAAGAGGTATTGAACATGTCTGGCTGGTCGTGACATGAATAACGTGAACATCCTGTCGCATACGTCGTCAAACCCTTTCCTGCAGACACGTGGTGCACATACCCGTATACCACGGGCCGCGGTATGCGAGTATGAGCCACAGGTGTTTGACAATTTATATCTACCCAGGAACGGCGAGGACAGACATTAGTAATTTGAATGCGAGACCATTAAGAAAAACTAACGTCAGCAGCGTTGACCCGACGAATGCAAATAATAAATGTCAGGGTCCCAGTAGGAATCGAACCCAAGCAATCTGCGTGGCAATCAAGTATTCTACCACAGAGCCACGCCAGGTCTCGGAACTGCTATGGAAAAAGACCCCATGCGGGCGTAGGCGTAATGTTGGTGAAACGTCAACTGTGGTTGCGGTGCAGGCTAACTAATTTTATAAACATCACATATGTACTCCTTTGAGGCAGGCGTCATGTCGTGTTAACGTCAATAGTATACTTAAGCGCCATCCACTGTATATATAGTTGGTCCACGAAGCACTGGCTACCATCCTCGCAAGCACAAATTAAGTGCTACATATCAGCTATACCTCTTCTGGTTTTGGTAATACTAGGCTTGTGCGAATATTCGAATGCTTCAAATATTCGAACGAATATTGCAGTATTCGAATTCGCTTCGATTCGAATTTTAATTACCGAAAATTTCGAAGTATTCGAAACAAACGAATAGATGCACATTATTCCGCATGTAACCCCTGTAAAAGTGGTTTCACTGCAATGGAGAGATGCTAAGCCGTGAAAGCACCTTTCCAAGTGTATATTAGTTCACATGTAACTTCCTGTAAAGATAGTTTCACTGCAGTAGAGGGATGCTAAGCCGTGAAAGCGCCTTTCCAGGTGTATTTCCAGATGTATATTAGTTCATATGTAACCCCTGTAAAGGTAGTTTCACCGCAGTGAGGTGGTGCTAAGCCGCGAAAACACGCACCCAGGGGACGTGCACTGCCGCGAAGCCCCACATAATGGTTTAATGAAGACATTAGCCTCACATCGATTCATTTTTTTTGAAATTTAAAAGCTTGTTATACCGGCTTATATGCTCTAAGTAAAGTAAATTTTAAAACGTAACATATTTTACAGGTTATCGCCTGCTTTCAACTGAAAGTCTAATCCTGCTACTATTCAAAGTTGTTTCCCACTTCCTTTGAAGCAAAAAATGGCATTTGCTTTTTTAAAAATATTATGAAGGTTAGGTCATGACGGATATGCCCATTTTTCTTTATTTGTGATATATATACTATTCGAATTCAATTCGAAATTATTCGACCAAAATCACTATTCGCTTCGAACCTAAAATTCACTATTCGCACAAGCCTGTAATACCCATGTTTCTGTTAGCATCGTTACGCAACTGTAAAGAACTGGTTATATGAAACATATGCGACTGTTAAACATACGTCTGTGCGTACAACATTTGTACATATATCTTTAACGTCATTTCGTAACGTTTCGCTCAATAAAAAAATTACAACCCAGTCACCTTGCCTCCGCATGCTTCGCATAACATTGATTCCCATGGTACTTGGGATCTGCCAAATTTTGTTTCCCTCCTTTCAATAAATTTCAAATGTAGCGTTGATTTAGGTAAGAAAAGTAGCTGAAGGCGGCAAGTTCTTTGCTTTAACAGGCTAGAATACGAGCAACAGCACACGAACGTCCTCCACGATACCAGTTTCAAGGCGTACCCCAACGAGGTGCTGGTGGTGATCGGTCCGAGCGGCTCGGGCAAATCTTCGCTGGTGACGATCGTCACCGGCATGCAAAAGCCCAGCGGCGGCCAAGTCATCGTCGAAGGCTTCGACGTGACCAGTCAGACCGCGAGCGCCCGCGCCAGCATGGGCGTCGTGCTGCAGAGTCCTGTGCTCTTCGACGACTTGACGGCTTTCGAGCACCTGCTGTTTTTCGGCAGCCTCGCAGGTGTGCTCGGTGAGCCGCTGGTGCGACGAGCCACGCAAGTGGCAGACATGATGCTGCTTACCGAAGTCTCCCCCCGAGCTCACCGTCAACATGAACCTAACGTCCAAGAGGAGACTCGACCTGGCGATTGCCATATTCTCGAATCCGAGGTGCGTTGTGCTGTTTTGCAGCACTATATAGCGTTGAGCAGGACGAGCACCCGTCTTGTTAACCGTGTCTCTCCTTTTTAAATGCGAAGCATTTCTTTGCGTACTGTAAGCACTTTTGCGCTTCTATCTATCTATCTATCTATCTATCTATCTATCTATCTATCTATCTATCTATCTATCTATCTATCTATCTATCTATCTATCTATCTATCTATCTATCTATCTATCTATCTAGCCAGCCAGCCAGCCAGCCAGCCAGCCAGCCAGCCAGCCGCCTACTTCTGGGTGCTCTCGCGATAGCCTCCTTAACTTGGTGTAGACCAAAATTTGTATGGGTGGGTAAGAGGTATGGACAAATATGTCTGGCTGGTCATGACATGAATTGAAAATCCTGTCGCATACGTCGTTTAACCTTTTCCTGCAGACACGTGTGGCACATATTACCACGGGCCGCGGTATACGGGTATGCGCCACAGGTGTTTGACAATTTATATCGACCCAGGGACGGCGAGGACAGACACTAGTAATTTAAATGCGAGAGCGCTAAGAAAAACTGACGTCAGCAGCGTTGGCCCTACGAATGCAAATAATAAATATCAGGGTCCCAGCAGGAATCGAACCCAAGCAATCTGCGTGGAAATCAAGTATTCTACCATAGAGCCACGCCAGGTCTCGGAACTGCTTTGGGAAAAGACCCTATGCAGGCGAAATGTTGGTGAAACGTCAGTTGTGGTTGCAGTGCAGGCATCAATGTTATAAACATTACATATGTTCTCCTATGAGGCAGGCGTCATTCGCGTTAACTTCAATTGTATACTTAAGTGTCATCCACTGCAGTTGGTCCACGAAGCACTATCCAGGGCTACCATCCTCGCAAGCACAAGTGCTACATATCAGCTTACCGCTTCTGGTGTTGGTAATACCAATGTTTCTGTTGTCATCGTTACACAACTGTAAAGAACTAGTTATATGAAGCATATGCGACTGTTGAACATATGTTTGTGCATACAAACATCTGTACATATCTTTAACGTCATTTCGTAACGTTTCGCTCAATAAAGTATTACAACATATAGTCACCTTGCCTACGCATGCTTCGCGTAACATCGATTCCCATGGTACTTGGGATCTGCCAATTTTTTTATATATATATATATATATATATATATATATATATATATATATATATATGTGTGTGTGTGTGTGTGTGCGTGTGTGCGCGCGCGTGCGTGTGTGCGTGTGTGTGTGCGCGCGCGTGCGTGTGCGCGTGCGTGTGTGCGTGCGTGTGTGTGTGTGTTGTGCGTGTTGTGTTCTGTGTGTTACAAGCACACAGACCGTAGATGCATTCGCGAAACGGCGTTATTATGGCTTAAAACGTTCGCTTTGACAGCAAGGAAAGTGCTAAGTTTACGAACATTCTTCTTCAATAGGGTGCTCATACTTGACGAGCCTGTGTACGGCATGGACATACCTTCCCGCTACAAAGTGTGGGAAGTCTTGAAGAACGTCAAGCAGAAGACGTGCGTCGTGATGACGACGTCGGATGTCGACGACGTAGAAATGCTGGGCGACCGAGTCGCCATGCTGGGCCATGGCGGGTTGAAGTGCTTCGGCACGCCCGACTTCCTGCGCTGGCGTTACGGCTGCGGCTACAACTTGCACGTCATCAAGGCACCAAACTTCCGGACCAATCGTCTCGTCCTCTCCCTCAAGGAGGTGTCCAAGGACGCCCGCCTGATTCAGGCAAGGAATATTCATATTGATACAGCGCAAAAGACGTAGGACGAAGAAAGACTTGACGACACGAGCGCTGGCAAGGAATATTCTCCCTTTTGCTGCAAGGAATATTCCACGCACGCGCCACGTAGTCCGGGTTTGCAGCTTTTTTTTTTTTTTTTAATGCGCATGCTTAAGCGCTTATATGGTTGAGCAATAAACGTCGCTGTAGCCATCATTTCGACATAAGGACTTGATCTCGGGAGAGCAGAGACAGGTCACCTCGTTACGTAACGTGAACATCAGAGATCAGCATTCCTTGGTCTGCTTGCAATACCTCAATGATCCAAAGAAACGGGACATTACATGAGGGATGTACACAAAGTGAAAATGACGAGTCGGTTGGTTAGATGGCACGTTAAAAAAAAAATCTACCGTCTTCTTCAACGGTAGCTCTAAAACGAGAAAATGACGGTGATGGCGATTTTAGAAGTGTGTTCTATTATCGGGATGCGTTTACATAGGGACGTTGACATGGAAGTGTGGGCACGTGGTGGCGCATACAAACAACTAGAATGCGGAAATGAGGTTCGTTGGGCTAGTTGGGTACACACTTTGTAAATGGGGAAAAACGTCGCCAAGAAAGACGGTGCACAGGCGAAGAGATGCACACACAAGCGCTTCTTCTTCTTTTGCAGCACAAGCGCTATAGAAATGAAATGCAGAAGTGTAGCTCGTTGTGATAGTTCAGGTCTAGTTCAGGGGTCTCAAACACGCGGCACGCTGCTTCACAAAGGTATAAAATGTATGCGACATTGCCAAATGGTACTCGCACTATTTACTCGCCTATTGCTGCGATTAATAACTCTTTGTTCGGGTAAGCTACAGACACGGCACATGGTCTCAAGCATTTTTTTTTTTTTCGTGAGGCACCCCATTCGGTCACTACGCGTTGAAACACTGCCGCGGAACAAAATTTCTATAGAGCTATTTCATGTGTAAACAGGGGTACGTAGGCGCCGTCGGCATACTGAGGCGCTTGCAGCGACGTCGCGACGTGGCTCCGCCCAGCCCAAAGCTCGCCACCGCCCTCTGTGATCACGTGACAAATGGCACAGCAGCTGCAACGCTGCCTCCGAGCACAGCACGTTGGGGAGCCTTCCCGCGCGAGGGCGGTGACGAGCTTTGGGCTGGGCGGAGCCTACGCGCCGCGACGTCGCTACAAGCACCTCAGTATGTCGACGGCGCCTACCCCTGTTTGCAAACATGGAATAGGTCTATATTCGCAATCGTCGTCCAAATATGAGCCATTCTAAAGGTCAGTCTCGATATGGACATATTTATCGAATCCTGACGCCAAATCTCCTTCAGAAATGATCATTGTATTAGACATGGGAAATGCGTTCGTGTTCCTTCGAATTTACAAATGGCTGTGACAATTCCTTCAGCCCCCCCTGCCCCCTGACAACCTTATTTACTATCCCGGCCCCTGAACTACATTTAATGACTGCGGGCCGCTAGCGTTGAGACCCCTGCAGGCTAGTTGTTCGTATACTTAGAGAAGCCCGTCTGAAGAATGAAGCTTGTGTCCTTTCTAACGAGAAAATACGCACGCAGGATCACAGGCGTTTCGCGATCATAAACCTTGGCGAACAGCAAGCCTACGCCACCGTGTCGGACGCACTGCGGATCGTCGAGCGACGGAGGGCCGAGTACGCCATAGAATCGTACAAGGTGTGCGTCATAACCATCGCGGACGTCTTTCTGCGGGTCATCATGGAAATGGACTCCGGTAGCCTCGAGAGCAAGCGGCGCGCAGCCGCGTTGCGCCGCCTTTCTCAGGGCGCCGACAAGCAGGCGCACGTGGGCACAGCGGGAACGCAGATAGAGCACACCGAGGGCAACATGGTGATGGCCACCGCGGACGTCGGAGGCGTCACGCAGCCCCAGTCGGAGGCGTACGAGTCGTCGGTGCAGATCGAGCAGCACGTGCACGCGCTGTACGACATGGCGGCGGGCCAGCCCCGGACCACCCAGATCTTCTTCGCCATGCTGTACAAGCGGCACCAGTACATGCGCCACACGCTGTCCACGCCGCTCGCCTGCTGGCTCCTGCCTACGCTCCTGATGTTCCTCGTGTGCCGCTTCGAAGCCAGCGCGCAGAAACCGCTGTACCTGCACTTCGCGGCCGACCGCCTCGTGTACGACCTCGGGAAGCTGCAGCCGCACACGGACGTGCTACTCGCACGGGACAGCGCATCCTCCAAGGTATTAAGGCGAAAGCCTTGGATGTCTCAACACTGACAGTGATCTTTGGCGTTAATACGAGTGGCACAAAAATCATGTGATGCGGTCAGCGTATGACGTCATCATAACGTCACAAATAGCCAAAATATGACGTCACCATGACGTTATCACACGGCATCATCAGATTTGTAATGGTGGGCCGATCACGTGAAGGTTCTTCACCTTCACCTTCTAGTCAGGCGAATGCTTAAGGGGCCGTGTGAGTCTTAATGGTATGCATTAAGCGACGCCCTTCCGGACAATACGCTCGAACCACGATATTGCGAAACACGATTTTATAGCTATCTTAAATTAACGATGCGCCTTCGATTCTCCGACATATGCTCGCAGAGCGAGTACCGAGTTGAGAACCTCAAAGGAACGAAGTGACTCAATGTATCACCCTATATAAGTATTAGAGATCTATTTGGTTCACGACCCAGCGAAATAAAATTTTGGCCCCACTTATACTTCGTCAACCATATCGCAAGCGAGTGCGTTCGGGAAGCAATAGTTCTTTTATGAATTTTCAATAGTAATATCTGGGGTTTTACGTGCCAAAAGCACGATATGATCACGCCGTAGTGGAGGGCACCGGAAATTTCGACCACCTGGTGTTCTTTGACGTGCACTGACATCGCACAGTATACGAGCCTCTATGGCCATTTCACCTCTATTTAAATGCGACCGCCACGGCCGGGATCGAACCCGCGACCTTCGGGTCAGCAGCCGAACACCGTAACCGCTATACCACCGCGGCAGACCTTTTCTGTAAAATTGCGATGCAGGAAGAAATGTCTTCGCCTAGAAAACTACGGGGACTGTGAAAACCAGCCAAGATGCAAGGAGCTTACAAGAAATGGAAGCTGCATTCCCAAAGCTATTTTCCAATAAGTACCAAGTAGCGGGACTTGAAATAACACCACTTTTCTTTTCGGCGAATTGCTATGGTGTTAAATATGAAATTGAAAAAATCTAAAGGGGACGTTCGGATATCCTAACCCCCTCTCTCCACCGCCCTGAAGTTTGTGAGCGGATGCAGCACCACGTAGCGCATGACACGTGACGTTCACGTACTATAGTAAAGATGGCGTTGGAATGCTCACTGGATCAGGACGTCTTGAGGGGCTAGTTGGTTCATTCTATGCAGGTAAAAAATTGCGCGAAACTAGAAAGGGACACCACAAAGAAGACACACGAAGAGATCAAGCGCAAATCTTGATCTGTCCGTGTGTCTTATTTGTGGTGTCCCTGTCTAGTATCGCGCAATTTTTTACCTGCATAGAATGCTCACTGGGACGCGACGAAATCTAATATTTTTTGATCATAAGCATTCCGCGTAATTATTATCATCAATTACATTCTAAGAGCTGAACCCCCCCCTTTCTTATGGATGCCTGGATCAGCGCCAGATGCGAGCAGCTAGAGTAGACTTTATGTTATCGATTCTTGCAATTTCTTCAGTTCGTGCCTTGCGATCACGAATGAGACAATATCCGCCGCAGCTGGCCGACTCCTTCTACCTGCCCAACGTCCACTCCAAGTCGCTCGCCGTGCGCACCGTGGCCAGTATGGACGCGTACATGGCGAACCTCAAGGAGGACAGGTCGGCCCCCAAGGACGCTCTCGCGGGAGCTCAGTTCGTGGCCGGAAGATGGAACGTGGCGGCGCCACCGGCGCGAGCGGTCGGGTGGTCGCCTGGTATCAGGGCGACGCCTACCACACGCAGTCGGCATCGGCGAACCTCGTGGGCACGGCGCTGCTGCGCTGGGCGTCCGACGACCCCAAAGGCCTCGATGCTGTCCATGTTGCAGCCGATGCGGCGCCAAAACCGCAGCATCTACTCGCGAACTCTGCGCCAGTACCACGTTGCCGAAGAGCTGCAGCTGGTGCTGTCCCAGCGCCTGACGCGGTTCGTGCTGCTGCCGGCAGCCATGTCGGTGACGGCGGCCAGCTTCGTGCTGTTCGCCATCGACGACCGCGTGAGCAAGTCCAAGGCGATGCAGCTCATGTCGGGCGTGCCCCCTCTGGTGTACTGGATGGGCAGCTACGTCTGGGACATGCTCATGTCCCTCGTCACGCTCGTCTTCATGTTCTTCCCGATCATGTTCTGCTTCCCGCACTTCGTAAGCATTGGTACGTGGACAGTACCCGCCGTATTCAAACGCGACATTACATTTTATGTGCGGAGCACTCTAGAGGCCCGTATTGTCGTCCATCAATGTGGCGTGATCACGCCCACAGTAAAGCGCACAAGGCTAGGAATGCTCAAAACCGGGTTAAATTAAAGGAACAAGATCTAAAATAATAATTTCACAGAAATAACCAGCAAGCAATCCTAAAATCGCTAAAAACGTTTCGGAAAGCCGCGACTGCATCCGGCGACACGCAAGAGAGGTCGCCACCGCCTCGCCCAGCAAGCGAATTCCCCTCCCCCTGCGCTTCGCGGGCGCTGCTGTTGCTACATCTGATGGGGTAAACAACTCGACGGAACTCGCTGCAGACGACGTCTATCCCAACTTCCGTAACAAGTAGGAAGCCGATAAAGCGCAGCAAAAAGTAGCGCACATGTCGCACACCGAGTTTGTCTACTCCATAGTCTACTCGTGCCGGGAAAACCCTACATGTTTACCTCAAACGTCGCCGCCATCCACGCTTTGCTAAACGGAGCAGTGGGAACTCTACGAACGGGAATCGCTCGGTCTGTGCTATGTACTTCTTCAGGTTTCACAGTAGCGCAACTGCCATAAGATTTTTTTTTTTTTTTAGTATAGCGACTGCTATGCGCAATTGCTCGTCATGTCGCGACAAGCCACGTCTCTGAAGATAATGTTGGCTCTGATCTACGCGTTCGAGTCGAAATTACGCCGATGTGACCCGAACTGAAGACGGTGGAAACGAGAGTATGTGCGTTACTTAGCTCTAAATTGTACCGCTTTACTCCGCGAGTATACTGTACACTTCGCGATGCAGGCGATTGTGGCATATTGGTGACTCAGAAGGTTACTCACAATGTCATGCGGAGTCGGCGCCAGAAAAAAAAAGCTGCGATAAAAGCATTAATATTCAGATGTCGCATTAAATAACTGTATACTTCGCAAGCATATACTTGTCATTTGCACCTCCATTAACCTCGCTTTGTAGCCACGATTTCGCCGGCGTCAAATCCTCGCGCGCGCGCAAAGATGTGTGCGTGTGCGTGCGTGCGCGCACATTTTAGCACAGAGCGCGCATCTTATTCCTCATTGCATTGCACATCAAACGATCGAGTGCCCAGAACGTTTAGAACATCGGTCACTCTTGTGACGCAGGGCCAGCGGCGGTAAGCATCTTCATGGCCTACGTGCACAGCATCTTGGCGTTCGTCTACTGGTTCTCCTTTTTCATGGATTCCAGGCTGGCCGGCTTCATCCTCGTCAACGTCGTCACGTCTCTAACCGGTGCGTGCACTTTCACTGTTGAGGAAAACAACGACCGTCTGATCCTTTCCTTGAAAGCGAAGCTTTCTTCACCCCATAGCGCCCCTCTTTGTATTGCCTTTCATTTCTTACCGTCTCATGCCACGCCGCAGCCTAGTGAACTGGATGTTTGTTTTATGTGGACGCACGTGTCACATGCAGGCCCTATAACGCATGATGAGCGAATTTGCACGCATGCTGAAGTGTGTACGAGTGAGCTAGTTTTCTCAAATGCGACCACTTCCGCTCAGATTGACAAAAGACAAAAGTACTGCCGAGTTCTCGGCAGTACTTCTGTACTCTCCGAACGCTGAGCATCAATGGCGCCCTCTGTGCAATAGATTCGCACAATGTAGCATAATAACTTCTTTTCTGCTCCACAATTATGATACCAAGCTGGATGGAAAACTGAGCGTGATGATCTATATGGCATATTCCGACATGAAAAGCGCATAGACACGCATATAAGGGAAATACGCATCTGTGTCTCTCTTATGTGTGTTGCCGTCTATACGCTCCCTCTAACTCGGAACATTGGTTTCAATAAGAAGGCGCATTTAAAGCGACACCCCATGCTCAACGAACTGAAAAACTCTGTATGTCAAAGGCAAGTGGCAAACATATGTAGTGGATAACTTCACCACATTTGTAACACAATAAAAAAGTCGCGCCATCGCTTATGTATTCGCCTAGACCCAGGGTCGACAACCTGCGTTCTGCATGCAGCCCGCGTAGCAGTATTAAGCGGCCCCCTGGGCGCGAAGTCATAACCACTCCCCTCCCCCTGTCACTTCCTATCTGAAGGCAGACATGGCAGTTTTGACCTCAGATCGGGTTAGACAGGAACAAAGATCGCTTTCAGTGGGCATTGTCCCCCCTTCGTCACACTTAGCCAGATAACGTCCTCACTTCCTTTCTTCGCACAGGTCCAAAAAAAAAAAGGGGGGGGGGGGGGGATGAAAGATTAGATACAGCAGAACCTCGTTGATACGTTCCCGCTTAATACGATTTCCTGGCTCCTACGATCGCAACGCGAAAATTAAAATAACCCCAATTCAGATCGTATGTTTCGGATCATACGTTTTCCCAGATCGTACGGTTATTTCCCGGAAACGTATCAACGAGGTTCTATTTGCGAGTTGGCTAAGAATATTCATCATTAAAACTCGCATTGAATGAGTTTTTTTTTTTTTTTTCGTTTTGCCTGTAACATATAGGTTTGTAAATTGCGGCCTTATGACATGCGCGCTGAAAATAAACATTTCTTTTCCAGTTTTGTACATTATTTCCAATATCGCCGAATTTCTTCTATGCCTGCAAAGCACGCCCCCCACTCCCCCCACCCTCTCGATCCGCCGCCCGGCCCCCGCCGTGTCAGCTTCATGCAACTTGGCCCGGCGCCTCAAAGGGTTGCGTACCCCTGGCCTAGACGACCCAAAGGCGAAAGCCATCTTCTCCATGCCCCCCGAAAGCTTTGTGCCCCTAACGAGGTTTTGCATTGCCTTCGGGGGCGGTGGCTTTGCAAGCTTTCCGCGCCTCGTTTGTTTAAAGGGGCCATGACACCCAATTTTCGATCATAATCTGTGTTACACTGTAAACCACTTTGCACCCGGGGGTTTCAAGCAGGCAAAACACCCTTTTGCCTAACACCCTTTAGGGGGTAAGGGTGTTTTGGGTTATCAAAACACCCATGGCCCATACAGCAGCGTACCAGATGATAACTGGGACTCGATGATTAAAGAGTCGTTGAACCTTAGGCGAGTTTAGATTAAAAGGTATGTCTCTTTTAGGGGTATCTACAAGCATACCACAAATTTACGCCTATTCTCTGAATGTTTAGTGCTCACTTATAGGGAACAGGAATATCCCCACCGGCACTGAACAGTGGCTTAAGATACCATGGCTGTATATAGCAGATGGTCACTTTAAGGCTGTGTAGCGCGTCGCAGAGTCCACGGGATATTTTACAATACGCTCTGTTGTGTGTATGGTCTGGCGCGCGCGTGCACCTTCTATGCTGATGTCAACTGGGATTCCACGTTCCCTGACTGGTAGATTTCATTTTTCCCTGTTTTTTTTTTCGGTGATAAGGGTGTAAGGGTGTTTAGGCCATTGGAAACACCCCATGATATGGGTGTTTTGGTACGTCAAAGCACCCTTTTCCTAGGGTGTAAGGGTGTTATAGACACGGCAAAACCCCCCTTAAGGGTGTAAACTGGTTTACTGTGTACGTGGGTTAATCCTTGCGCATTCACAAACAAGCTGGCGAAATTTTAGCGAACTTGCTCGAGTACCTAATTTATAATGGAATATTTTTATAAGCACGCGAGCGGCCTGAGAGTCGGGCAACACTGGCGCACTCACGATCCGTGACGTAACAAGCAGCTATAGCTGCGCGTGAAATCGAGATATTTTAGCTTTCTTCAATTCGGCACTGAAATTGACGACGCTCCGCTCCTTGCTTCACATGACGTCACACGCGGCACGGCAAAATGGCGGTCGCCGGCGGTGGGCGGGGTTGACAGCCGGCTACTTCTAGGGCTTGTTTTGCTCTGAAATGTTATTTTGCTTCCCACTTTTGACATATGTATACGCATAATAGACCCTCTCCTTCTAGTTTTCACAGAAAACCAGAAATTGTTGGGTGACCGTGTCATGGCCCCTTAAACACGCAGTGCCTCCGGCATCGGCGCGCCTTTGACCAAGCGACGTGATGACGTCATCGTGTAACGTCACGTTACGTGGTGTCGCAGTAACGCCATGATGACAGCACAAATTTTGGTGATCTAGGACGTCATGATTTCATACGGCGACGTTATCACATGATGATTTTATTGCATCACTCGTATTGACGCCGTCGACAGTCAATTTTCGTGTTTATGGAATCTACGGCTACCCTGAAACGGTTTTGACGATTTTATACAAACACATTGGGCCAGTAGACCGAGTCCTAAGGCTCATTTACAGACTAATTTGAGCTCTCTGCCTACACTGTGTAATTTATTACAACGCTATAAAGCTGCGAATCGCTGCAGACCACTGCGGCTCAGCCCAACGCGTTTTCAACCGCCCCTTGCGAGTACGACATGCAGTGTCCGCACGACGTCATTGGGGCTGCTGGCGACGTCATTGGGGCTGCGGTGTGCGCGCACGAAAAATTGGCTAGTAGGGTGGCGGCACCTGTCGGAGCAGATATCAACCACTCCGCGATGTCTCTGTTGCCAGACGGCGTGCGTGCTGCCGGGCGCACTGGGCTATGGGCTCCGAGATTGCACGCAACCTGTCGGCGTGCAATCTCGGAGGTCATCACTGGGCGAAGCTCAAATCGTCGAGTGTGCTCACGTGAGCTCTGCGATCGCCCGCGATGCCAGCGTGTCTCATGAGTTGAGGAGGCAAGGCAGCGGTGAGAAGGAGGGTATGATATAATTGTCCGTAGCCGCCTTGGTACACGGCGTGCCGCTAAATTTGTGGTGCCAATGGTTCGATGATGCTCTAGCCTAAACGCTGACAAAGCTTCATATAACCGTTTCAGGGTCCCTTTAATAAAGTGAGGCCTCCTGCATATAATTCCGATCTTCTCTTGCGTCTCCTCTAACAATCATAACAATTAATAACTGATGGGGTTTAACATCTCAACACCACCATGTCATTATGAGAGACGACGTAGTGAAAGGCTCCGGAAAATTTCGACCACCCGGGGTTTTTTAACGTGCACCTATTTTTGCCTCCATCGAAAATGCTGCCGCCGTAGCCGGGATTCGATCCCGCGACCTGCAGGTCAGCAGTCGAGCACCATAACCCCTAGACCACCGCGGCGGGTCCCTCTAACAATCATGCAAAAGGACATACACCATATCACAAGCGTGGGCCCACCTTTTCGAAGTATAGACCCTTTTCATAATTGTAAAGCTAGCTTTCCTGCAATGCAGTTTGCCCTACTAATGGCGGCTGGTCACTTACTGCAAACAGCGTGTTCAAGCGCAGTTTGCTTGCCCTATGGCGCGGAAAACGTTCACTGGGCTCCCTTGATATAAACATGCATGATAGAAAAGCCGTGGCACGTTCCACTAGGACCTCCTCTCCGTTTGAAGGACGACAGGTGCCGCCATGAGTAGAGAGAATATGCAGCACAGGGAAGCGCACTTGCTGTTTATGAAAAGGGTCTATAACAAAAGCGTGCCAACGTGGTCGCAGGCACGGTGGCCGGCCTCGCCTACCAGCTGTCTCTTATAAGAACAGAGCAGGGCTCGGAGCTGCTGACGACGAACCCTCCGCGGGACGCGCTCCTGTGGGGGGCTGTACCTGCTGCCGCCCTTCTCCTCCACCTGGGCTCTCATCAAGACCTTAGAGAAGATACCCGAGGAGAGCTACTGCACCGGCGACACCATCGACGTGCGCGACGTGTGCGCCTACGTGCACAACAGCCTGGACGAAGGCGCCGTGCTGCTTCCGAACCTGCGCTACTGCTGCGCCAGCTTCTACGCCTCCAACATGACCAGCGTCCGCCTGCTGCCGTCCTTCTCGTTCCACAGGTATTGCGCGACAGAAGGAAAGTATTAATTTACCGTTTCTCAGGGCCGCAGCGATGTCATAAACGAATGATTGTCAGTAAAGTTTGTAGACGTCAGCGATCATACTGATACTCGTAATTACCAGGCGCGTGCACGCGTGCGCAGGACATGTGCTGTGTCCCTCTACAGCTTTCCGCGTGACACCAGTGTACTGCTCCGAAAGTGACAAACATTTCACACGCGATCAGAAAATTTTAGAATTAAAGTCGTTATTACTTTCCTTTTCACGGTGGCGCTAGCGCACTTTTCGGGATATTTATGGCCGTGCTCGTACAATTGAGAGGATTGCTCAAAATTCGGGAGGCTCCCGGGCAAATCTGGAGTTGGCGGGTATGCAGGGGACATCAATATGGCAGTAAAATGATTTAGTGTCACTGCTACGCTACACCGCGTCAGATATGAATGACACACATTATGCACAACGCTCTCTCGCATTTTGCAAGTCGTTTCCTCACGTCTAACCGGACCACCCTCGTGCGTCTCCATTCAGGGATGGCATCCTGGTTGAGCTGCTGGTGATGGTGGCCGAAGGATGCGTCCTGCTCCTACTGCTAGCGCTGTACGAGAAAGCCTCATTCCGCTTCTGCGAGCCCGGCCGGGCAGGTGACGCCATGGCATCTGACAGTCAGCTGGCCCTCAAGGACCTGCCTGCGGACGTCGCATCCGAAGCGAGGTATACGGTGTAGCAATAGAGCACGACATATGTTGCATATTGTCCATTCCTGCAAAAATCGCCGTTTTGCTGCTGCTGACAGGAGCACCTTCGCTGCACATGAAGACATGATTATCATATCAACCACGATATGATTATCAGAGACGCCGTAGGGGAGGGTTCCGGAAATTTCGACCACCTTTAACGACCTTTAATTTCGACTTTTAGCGCGCACCTAGATATTTCCGCCTCCATCGAAAATGCGGCCGCCGCGGCCGGGATTCGATCCCGCGACCTGCGGGTCAGCAGTCGAGCACCATATCCCCTAGACGACCGTGGCGGGTGCAAATGAAAAGGAGCTGAGACCAATGCGTTACTGGTGCCTCTCATGAAATTCAAAGGTTTTAAGCATGCGAGTTCAAGGTTGCATGCAAAATCGAACGTGAAGCGAGTTTGCACATCGCGCATGTACGGCTGCGAAACGCGCACGGAAAGCGGCACGAAAGAATAGGTACAGTAATGGGGCACAAATGCTTGACGCAGGCGCGTGAACAAGGCCATCGCAGCGCACGACCTGAACAAGCCGGCACTGCTGGTGCTTGACCTGAACAAGCAATTCCAGTCGATTGCCGTGCTACGCGGCCTCACCTTCCACATTGAACCAGGCGAGGCTTTGGCAGTAGTCGGCTTGCGCGGGTGCGGAAAGTCCACGTTGCTCGACGTGCTCTCGGGCAGCACACTACCCACGTCGGGCACGGCCCTCATCGGGGACGTGCCGCTGCAGAATCTGGCCCAGTGGAAGCGGCGCATCGGTGTCTGCCCCGCTTACGACTGCGTGCTCGGATGCCTGACGGTGCGCCAGACGCTGCAGCTGTACGCGAACATCAGGGGCATCCGGCCGGAGGACATCGACCGCCTCCTAGAGCACCTCGTCCTCCTGCTGAACCTCACGCACTCCGCCGACCAGACGGCCGAGTCTTGCAGGTGAGCTCTTTCTTTTTTTTTAGCTATAAGTGCTGCATATAGTCCCAGTCGTCGTTAAAGGGCCCCTAAACCACCCTGAGTTCAAAGGCGAGACAGTAGGTTCTTTCTCGCCTTCACTAATTCACTTGTGGCTTCGTGCTACAAACGGGTGGTTGTCTATTTTCTTAACCCTCCCTACTAGCGCTGTCTCCTCCTCGCCACTTATTTCTTCATAAAACACGTGGAATGTCAGCACTAAGCGTTGAGCCAGTTAAGATTTCGTGCTTTTCGACTACACGCTGCTATCTCTGCTTGCGCTGTCGCAAACGCAGAAAACGAAGCCAGTTTATCGCACACGATAGACATGCAATACAAGGCAGAACGGGCATGCGACTGCATGGTAAAGCAGAGCACGAAACAACATTCACAACAGATATCTTTCGTATATTGACCAATCGAGAGCTTACTTCATCCTGACGTCACGTTAACAAACTGCTGACGCCACTAATTGTGCCGCGAGAAGGGGAAACGCTGGGAGAGTATAAAGCGCTCGTTTTTGTATTTTCAGAGGCTATTTAGGGGCCCCTTAAGGGCCCCCAAACCACTACGAGTTCAAAGACAAGAGAGGGGTTTCCTTCTCGCGTTCACTGCCCTTCCTACAGGTGTTATCTCCTCCTCACCATTTATTTCTTCCAAGAACAAGTGAATAATGTTAGCGCTAAGTGTTGAGCCTATCAAGATATCGCGCTTTTCGGCTACAAGCTGTTGATCTCCGCTTGCGCAGTAGAAATCGCACGAAACAAAGCGAAACGGGCGTGAGACTGCATGGCAAAGCAGGGTAGGGGACCCTTCACAACTGGTCTTTCTCGTGTATGCTCCAATCGAGAGCTTATTTCCTTGTGACGTCACGTGAAGCCCTCACAGATGCTCTCAACAGGGCCGTAACTAGGGGGCGAGTTCAGGGGGTTCTGACACCCCCCCGAATTTTTTTTTCGGGTGATACTAAAGCATTTACACGCCTTCACATCAACCGCGAGTTGTCAAAGTTAGCCGTTCTACACATAAACACCCCCCCGAAAAAAATTCCTGGGTACGGCCCTGGCTCTCAAACAGCTGTAATCTTAATCAAGTCTTAATCAAGAAAATCGGCGGTACGCGGGTTCAAATCCCATTGCTTTTTGACGTAACACAGGCCGAATTGACTATACACCTCCTGAAATCCTCGCTGCGTTTCTCGCTACGCACAGCGCCGTGACGCGCCGCAAGTTGGCCGTGGCCATCGCCATCATCGGGCTGCCCCCCGTGGTGCTGATGGACGACCCGGCCACGGGGCTGGACCTCGTGTCCAAGCGCAAGATCTACCGGACAGTGGCCCTGCTGCGTCTCCTTGTCAGGTCGGCCGTCCTGGTCGTGACGCATAGCGTGAGCGACGGCGTCGTCATGTCAGACCGCATGGCCGTCATGCTCGAGGGCCGCTTCAAGTGCCTGGGCACGGCGAACGAGCTGCAGGGGCGCCTCTGCACCGGCACCGTGCTCCTCGTCAAGATTGCACTGGACAGCTTGAAGGACGTGGAGGCGCTCACCCTGGTGCACGTACTCGTGCTGAAGGTGTTCAGCGACGCCAAGTACAATGGCTGGTTCGGCCATTCGCTGGAGTACACGGTGACTCCCACGGCGCCCTGGAGCCAGCTGGTGCTCAGGGTTCGCGATCTGCACGCGCAGGTGGTCAATAACGTCACCGACGTCATCCTCACCGACGTCACGCTCGAGCATGGGCTGCTCAAGATAGTCAAGTACCAGAGGCCCAAGCGAGCGGCCACGCCGGCCGAAGATATTGCCGTATAAAGGTGTGCGCCTGTATATGCGCTATAACGCGGTACCTCGCGAACTGCTGCAAGAGGAGCGCACTATAGCGCAATAAAACCTCGTTATTCTATTTGAAAGAAATATGCATCGAAGTCATTCACGCTTCTCAGTAACATTTAATGCAACATTATTGTACAACACGCTTTTTATCGGACGATTTTAAAGCAGTGTTCGAAGCTTTACCATACGTAATTTTGCGAATGCTATAGCTGTTGCTGCGTTTCCGAGTATCGGTATGCGCCCAAATGGAGAACTTGCTAAACTTCCCCAGCAAAGAAATTCGGTCATTCGGCACGTTGACCTTTCTGCTTCCTGGTGTCTTGCCAACTGGGGCATTTAAATGTGTTGTATTAATTGTGAATTTATTTGTTATATAAGACGTATTCATATAATCGTTCTTACCTGGATAAACGCATCGCCTTCGTGACGCGGAAATGAGCAGTTATGCTTGAGTGATGCCACCACTACTACCATATTGCAAGCCTAATGTACTATGGCAAGGCATTTTTGCGGAAGCCCGCTAGATGCAAAGGATCACGAAAAAAAAAAATTGCATCCGACTGTAGCTGGAAGTTACCAAGGAACCTCGCACAATTTTCTTGCAAACCATTTGATTCCTCGGGTGGTAGACATGATACCGTTAGGTAGCATGCGAGGGGTCAACTGCCAGCTCGTAATGACTACTACTAAAGACTAATACTACTCGAGTGCTACTACCGTTACTCTGAATGGTCGCCCTATCCCGGAGGTCGACACACTCCGGATCTTAGGCCTTCACATACAAAACGGCTGTAAAGCTTTCACTATCCGGAGACCTGACCCCACCCCAATTTTCAAGTTGGCCGTCACTCAGAATTGTTGACTCGGGCCACGCCCATTTTAACAGCGGAGCTGTGAAAAGCTGTTAAGCTTTTCGTGCGCCACAGAAAGCGGGTATGTACGAAGCAGCTCCTGGAGTAGCATAGCCATGCATAGTACAGTATAGCAGGAGAGAGTGAAAGGGAAGCGAAGGTGAGGAAGGAAACGAGGAGAGAGGGTAAAGCTGGTATATACCAAGCAGCTCCAGGAATAGCATAGCCATGCATAGTGCAGTATAGCAGGAGGGTGGGAAAGGGAAGCGAAAGTGAGGAGTAAGGAAACGAGGGGACAGGGTAAAGCGGGTATGTACCACGCAGCTCCTGGAATAGCATAGCCATGCTTAGTACAGTATAGCAGGAGGGTGAGAAAGCGAAGCGAAGGTGAGGAAGGAAGGAAACGAGGAGAAAGCGGGCATGTACCAAGCAGCTCCTGGAATAGCATAGCCATGCATAGTGCAGTATAGCAGGAGGGTGAGAAAGGGAAGCGAAGGTGAGGAGGAAGGAAACGAGGAGGAGAGAGGGTAAAGCGGGTATGTACCAAGCAGCTCCTGGAATAGCATAGCCATGCATGGTACAGTACAGGAGGAATGTGGGAAAGGGAAGCGAAGGTGAGGAGGAAGGAAACGAGGAGAAAGCGGGCATGTACCAAGCAGCTCCTGGAATAGCATAGCCATGCATAGTGCAGTATAGCAGGAGGGTGAGAAAGGGAAGCGAAGGTGAGGAGGAAGGAAACGAGGAGGAGAGAGGGTAAAGCGGGTATGTACCAAGCAGCTCCTGGAATAGCATAGCCATGCATGGTACAGTACAGGAGGAATGTGGGAAAGGGAAGCGAAGGTGAGGAGGAAGGAAACGAGGAGAAAGCGGGCATGTACCAAGCAGCTCCTGGAATAGCATAGCCATGCATAGTGCAGTATAGCAGGAGGGTGAGAAAGGGAAGCGAAGGTGAGGAGGAAGGAAACGAGGAGGAGAGAGGGTAAAGCGGGTATGTACCAAGCAGCTCCTGGAATAGCATAGCCATGCATGGTACAGTACAGGAGGAATGTGGGAAAGGGAAGCGAAGGTGAGGAGGAAGGAAACGCGGAAGAGAGAGGGTAAAGCGGGTATGTATCAAGCAGCTCCTGGAATAGCATAGCCATGCATAGAACAGTACATCAGGAGGATGGGAAAGAGAAGCGAAGGAGAGATGGTAAAGCGGATATGTAGCAAGCAGCGCCTAGCGTAGCCATGGATAGGATAGTATCGCAAGGTGGTAGAAAAGGGTAGTGATGGTGAGGAGTGATGTAAGGGTGAGGGAGAAGGAAACGAGGGGAGAGGGTAAAGTATGACATAGCCTTGTTCAGCAAGAGGCGGGAAAGGGACGTGAGGGCATGCAGGAGCGATGTTAGGGTGAGGAGGGAAACGGGATGAGAGGGTAAACATAGCATAACTGAGTACAGTATAGCATAGCAAGGCATGGGAAAGTGAGGTTCAGGAGGAGGGAAAGAGAAAGAGAGGGCAATATAGAAAAAGATAATGAAAGAAAGGAAGATGACAGAAAAAAGAAACTCAATCTGAGCTCGCCAGATGGTGGAGCTTGCTTACCAGCTCCGCTGTTTACTCATATTTCACAGGCGTGGAAGTGGTTTTAATTTTTTTTCTCAGCAGCCCCACCGCAGGCTTTTCTGCACATACACCAATAATGCGGGGAAGTAACCTTTCAAGGTGACTTGAAATTTTTTAATCAATTCATTGGTCCTTTTTTCAATAGCTCTTTGTCGATGCTAAAGCTACCAAACCACATTTGCATCATTATAATTAAATGTCGGAACTTTGCCAATTATGCATTTTGTGTAAATACAACACATGAAGACAGGGACATTTGCCACGAAAGTTCGTAAAATGAAAGTGTTTATGGACTTTCGTGGCCAGTGTCCGTTCTTGATTGTCCTCGTCTTTTTCTGACCAGATGGGTCCCTTTTCAACTCGCGACTTCAAATACAGGGCATTAACATATTGAGTTCCAGATTTTGCCGGATACTCGTTATGGAACGCTTATGCATTAAAATACCGTGATTCTATGGTGCACCAGCCTGCAGCTCATTTTTTCATTGGTATGTCGCTAAAACTAACAAACTGTTCTGTCTTAAACTAAATGAGCCCAAGACAGTCTAAGTCATGTTTCAAAAGCTTTCATCGCGCCACAGCGAAAAAAAATCTGAGCAAAACGCTTACGATTGACACGTAACACTGGCGTACTGCCACTGAGGTTTCGGCGCAAAAGCATAGCCTTAGCCTAAGGGGGCGGCCACACCCCTGACACAACTTGCATCATTTGCCAAGATCTCTAAGCAGGCTTTTCTGCACGGGATGCTTTTCAACCAAAAACCTGTGTTCAAATATTGCTGCTCACACTCCAAGTGCGTTCCTCCTCTCTTTATTAGTGAAGTGGCTTTTGACCATCGGGTGCTCTTTCAAGCGCACAAACATCGTACAGTACATGGGCCTTCAGCATATTGCATCCATTCAAATGCGACTGCCACGACTGGGATCGAACCCATGACCTTCGGGTCACTAGCAGGGTTGTTTTGTTCGAAAAAGTCAAAGAAACATGCGAGAAGCTTTATCAAATTTTATTTAAAAAACCTCTCATTTATCAAAAACTATATACAGTATAAAAGGCAAAATACACCCAATTCTCGAAAAAAAATACCTTTACTGTGACCTTAGCAGCATTGTAGCTGGGCATTCAGGAAGGCTACATAAATACAGCACGTTTTAAAATACAAGTAAAACCAGCATTACACTATTTACAAGATTTGTGTAGGCAAAAAATGCAAGCTAGAAGAGAACACAATCAAAGCAGTTATGCATCAAAATAAATACATAAATTTGCACTACAAAGTAGAATGGAAGATACGGGCAAACAACAGTGCTCACATTGAGAGCAGGTACAAATGTTTATAGCTTCTATATACTGCATATAAACAATAGTTCAAATATATGTAGTTGCTATATAAAAATGTTTATACAGTTGAACCCCTTTATAAGAGACATGCACTGGGGAGCAGTTCTTGTCTCTTATATGAGGTGTCTCTTTTAAGCAGGGTACCACGTATTGATTTTCTAGACACCTATTTCAATGTAGGCACATTGGTCTCTTATACCCATTCGTCTCTTACATCAGTGCCTCTTATAAAGGGGTTTGACTGTATATAAACTGGTTTGTTTCATGCAACCACCACCTTGTAAGAAAACATGACATCCACTAAAACAATGGCAAGTGACCTTAAAAGAGAACTGACACAAATTTCAAATATTTTCAGATTGTTGCTCTAAATAAGAATGCAGGTGTCGAGAACCCTAAAGAGAGTACCGTGGTGGTTAGGAATGCATTGAATATATTTTGGAATACCGCTATCCTAAAATAACTTTTGGTTTCGATATCAAGGGGGCGTTTCACAGAGACTTGACAGCACAGCCCGACACTACGGGGAGACAGCAATTCGGGACGTACTAGCATAGCTCGGCACACTCATGAGTGCACTCAACTCACACTCACTCACACTCATTTGAACGTGGTGAGTTGAGTATGAGTGAGTACTCATGCGTGTGAGTGTACGTGAGTGTGAACGTGAGTGAGAACTCATGAGTGTGAGTGGTCGTGAGTGTGAACGTGAGTGAGTACTCATGAGTGTGAGTGGACGTGAGTGTGAACGTGAGTGAGTGCGAAGGCTGAAAAAATTGTGGTGAGTGAGTTTGAGTGAGTACTCCCTTAAAGTGCCGACCTATGGAGCTCGGCACACTCACTCATGAGTGCACTCAACCATGGAGGAAGGAATACTCAGGAGAGGCCCTATCGTATCCCAATGCATTGCGAGAAGTGTGGCGGAAGTGACGTCAGATTTATGGGGCAAACAAACCGATATGGGGCAAACAAAACAGCAGACGCCCCGCGGCGTGCTCTCCACGCTGGTTTGTTTCCGCGCAGATTTTTCGTTCCGACGTAAACTTAGCGCGTTTTATGCGGTTTGCATGCAGTAAAACGTTGAAAGCACACGTTTACCATGCTGTTCGGGTGTGGCAAGCCCGAGCGTTGCGTGCTGAAATGCTTCGAGCGTTTTTGTGCGACAGTACAGAAACCGCCGTAATCCAAAACATTCAGCCCCTGCATCGTTCTGTTCAAACTCACCTGGCAGTGACTTACGCGTTCTGCTGGGCATTAGGCCTTTCTTCCTATTCGGCGCAACGCCAACTTAGCATTTGACGAAACTTTACGTCGAAAAAAGGACACCGCCGTGGCCGCATTCTATACGCGATCGTACACGCAAAGTTTGTAATTCCACTGCGCACACAACTACTACCATGCAGCGCGCAAACACCCGCGAAATATATACACCACGTAGTTCGATAACGACAGCAAAGTTTATTGCCCTTCCGTATGAACGACACAGCCTCTGAACACGCGGTACGATGCCTACGGCGTGTGTTATGTACGGTGCGCCAGACACCAAAAACAGAAGTTCATGTATGTTCCGAGTTGACACAATACGTAAGAACCAACAGAGCGCACATATGAGAGCTTCGCATGCAAGTACCGTGCATTAGTGATCAGCAATGAAGCGATCGTACGTACACATGAAAAGTGACACTCGGTGCTTTCCGCAGTGCACGCGATTTGCACGTAGCTTTCCTAAAAACAAACACAGAAGGAGCAGCACGAGTGAATCCACTGCGCCGCTTGCACGACGAAAAAAAAAATGGCTGCAAATGCTCCGCGACTCGCCAACTCGGTCGGTGCGCGCATGCGCTTGCAAACGACGCGACGGATATCGCAGAATGCTTAGCTGCTCCTTCGCTAGGAGGCGATGCGGGCGTTTGCGAGGTGGAGGCTTCACGAATGTGACGTGAGGGCCTCTCCTTAGTATTCCTTCCTCCATGCACTCAACTCACACTCACTCACACTCATTTGAACGTGGTGAGTTGAGTATGAGTGAGTACTCATGAGTGTGAGTGGAGGTGAGTGCGAACATGAGTGAGTTCAAAGGCTGGAAAAATTGTGGCGAGTGAGTTTGAGTGAGTACTCCCTTAAAGTGCCGACCTATGCGTACTAGCAGCAGCTCTCTCATCTGCTGTCCGTCACATGTTGTGCACGTAAACAACAATTTCTGCGATTAAGGCTGCATGCAAGACGCAGAATTTGCAAAACCAGTGAAATGTGTTGACTTGTGATAATGTCCGTTGCAGCGGGGCTGGCTTGCATAAGCCAGGCAACGAAAACTTTAAAACCAAAGTAAAATATTTCACACGTGTTGTCAGACTCCGGCGTGTAGTGAGTGTTAACACTGCATAACCAAGGAAACGAAAAATCATGAGATGCCTCAAAATCGTGAGGGTACTCCTTTAAGAATACAGGGCCAGTAATAAAGGAATCCATGCTTGATTTCCCTAATTTTCTTTTTACTAACCACCACTACTACTGGCAGCACAGGCAGAGCGCTGCTCATACCACAAATAAAATATGAAAAGAACGTCCGATGAAGTGGATGCGCTTGAAAGACGAGGACGAAGAAGAGACGGGACACACACTGCGCATGTGTCCCGTCTCTTCTTCGTCCTCGTCTTTCAAGCGCATCCACTTCATCGACATGCAGAACCAACTGGCCCAACTAAGTGTATGAAAAGAAATTGAAATAACATTATTACAACATCCCAGTTCCGTATGCCGCTGTAAAAAAAACATGGAGGACGCTTAAGCGTCACCTTCAAGTGTGGAATGCGGTAGCGTAATCGGGTCTCATTCACATCGCCTTCTCATTTGCTTGCCACGCTTTGCTCCTTCGTACACACCTCAACCGTGCCATGAGGAAAGGGGCGTCTATGCATGTAACATTGGACCATATTAAACTACAGCTGGACGAATAATTGTACCCCTATGTAACACCCTTGCACGAGGGCCCTAGGGGTATTGTCAATATAGTAAAAAAAAGAAAAATAATGGACATGAACGTAGAATCCAAGCCTACACTAACTATATTTTTCCTCTTTCACAGTCAGCCTTTGTGTACCTTCTCCCCCATGCAGCGACTGTCACTAAAATGAGACAGTTGGCATTGTGAACGCCTGGCACTTACTGCTGAACGAAGTTTTGCGACTATGGGTCTTAGTCTCCCTGACACTGTCAGTGGTACTTTTGTAAGCATGTTTTTTTTTTTACCTTTGAGCATACAAGTACCTTACTAATGCCCACATAACCTAAGTTGACTGCAATTATGATCGTAATAATCATTAAACATTTCAGACTTTTAAGGTGTTATATAGTAGTGCTGCAGCCAGAGATGCCAAGACAACCAAAGGTAACTATAAGTATACCGACATTTATGCTCACATTCAGCTTCTATAGGAGCAAGCAATTAGGAATGGTGCACAGCATTTGAACAACTATTAGTGCTATAACGGTAATTCGACCCACGATTATTTTTACGCTTATTTGTTAAATAACACGTAATGTTACTTTAGATTGTTGCCGATTGGTTTCATACCTTCATAAGCGACTCCAGTTATTTACGTTCAATGGGTACAAAAATCCAAACTTTACATTTACTACATACACACTCTCCACAACCACCACCAAAGTGTTGAAGAAAAGCACCAGAGTTTTGGTTAAATCGGTTGTTAGTTGGCTGAAAGTGCATGAACGCATTAATGTTGGCAAACGCATTTCAGGTTGATGGGCACAGGCTTGCTCAGGGCACCAGTGAAATGCTTCACTCTGCAAGTTCGGACAGGCTGAGTCTGCTCAGGAAGGTCCTGCAAGGAACAACGAATTGGCATGTGCTGAAAGCACCACTTACATGTGAAGTGTAATCTGTACTGTAATTACACTCTATTGCATTGGGACAGCTGGAACTTCGTGATAAAAGTATCCAAGGCGAGCCCTAACTTTATATATATCCAGCCCTAAGGTGGGCTACGAAATACATAGCAGTGTACTCCAATATTAAGGCCATACTTTCCGCAACAATGCATCAGGCAGCTTGCAATGACCTAAATTGCAACACTGAAGCACTTATTTCGCAGACTATGCGGACAAATATATACATGGAAACCGGTACTAGTATACTAGGAGTCTCTTGACAGGAAACAGCAACTCACAGGTCTTCGAGAGGCGCGAAAGATGCCGCAGTAGACGACTGTATGAGTGCTGCCGCGGCACCACCACTGGCGATGACCGCAACGACTGCCTGGGAGACTGTTCTTGTGAAGACCTGCTCCACCACGCTTCCCGATACAGTAACCTCTGGTGTTTGCAAGCAGGAAAAAAAAAAAGAAAAAAAAAGAAAAGCATAGCATGACGATGAGCTCATTAAATTAAGGGTGTTTAAGCTGGGCTTATGTTGTCTCAAGATTGCATGGCCAGACAAGAATAACGTAGGGTTGGAGCACATGCAACAAGGCTGTGCATGCTCCATGCAGAAATGGCAATGATCATAACAGCTAAGCGCAAAGGTGACTGGCACTCATTATTATCATTACTGATTACCTTCAAGATAGCAATATCCGAGGTTTTGCAAGCCAAAACCACACTATGATTTTGAGGCACGCCGTAGTGGTGTACTCTGGAAATTTTGTCCATCTGGCATTCTTTAACGTACACCGACATCGCACAGTACACTGGTTTCTAGCACTTCACCTCCAATCAAAATGCAATTGCCATGGCTAGGATTGAATCTGCAACCTTCGGGTCAGCAGCTGAGCACCATAATTGCTGAACTACTGCGGCGGACTGCAGGTAATCAGTGGTCAGTGCAAAGGCCAGGTGAGCCAAAAAGGCTGGCCTTTTTTAGATGTGTCGTCCTTGCTGTGTGCCTAGCGTTGGCAAGTGCATTACCACAAATTTTTTTTTAATATACATTGAAGCAATAAACAACACGATGCAGTTTTTTCCGAATAGGTGGGCTATAGGCATGAGAAATTGTGGTTGAAATAGTCGCCGAGTGGTGTTTACATTTCAAATCCACGAGTTTTTCATATTGAAATGCATAAACTTTGTCGGGAACAGCTGTGCAGTTCAATTTGACCGTCAAGACAAACTATAGAGATTTTACTGTAGCAACAACCTTGATGTTAAATTGGAACCCAATGTAATGAACATTGAGAATGAATCATTAACTATAGAGAAGTAAACAAATTTTGGCTGGCCATGCCTCATTATGACAAGTATCCTACTGCCTGCAATTAAACCGAATAAGCAAGAAGGCCCAGGATAATACAGGCAACAGCCAATTGAAGAAGTATTTGCTTGCGCACAGCCTAAGAAAGTTCTGTCAACAAAAGTGTCTCGTACGCAGCGGAAGAAACTGCTTGGTTTGGCTGACCCATCACCAATATGCTACAACACCAATCCCATGCAATGATACTGACGGCAAGACTAAGCATTAAAAATGGCGCGACTCCAACATTTTGCAATTGAGCATAGGTCATGCGATATTAGCCAAGCCATCAAACAGACTCCTTGCCGACTGATCAGGAGGCATAGGCTTGATTGCTACTTCAACATCATGATGATCAAGTTTGACCGCATTAAAAAATACACTGCCGTTCCTTGCACATGCATGAACTCACCTAGATTTTCATTCCTATGCAGCAAGACCTAGTCAAACATAGTTGCAATAAGAATTACCATAAAAGAATAAAAAAATTTACAGGTAGGCCCACCATTTTTCACAGCAACAAGCAGCAATGCTAACGTTAACTATTATTTAAGTTGTAAAGTACTTACCCTCTATTTTGCCCTCATTCTCAAAAGATCCGAGAAAGGGCAACATCATTTCTGATGGCTGTCGCTTGCCTCCTGAAGACTTGGAAAACGCCCTACAATGCATAAATTCGAGACTATAACTAGACAGTTACAAATGATCTACACACACACACACACACACACGCACACACTTGCACGCACGCACGCACACACATTACATTACATTTGTGCTGCTATTGGTAACCTATAGTGAGAACAGTTAAAGGAATGAACTCATTTGTACATATAAATGTGTGAACCATTTAATTAAATAGGTGCCCTTAACAGTGCAACCTGCATCACTAAATATTAAAGACAGCATTCCCAGAGTCAGATTGGATTGCTACATAGAATCTAGACAGAAGTCAAAGTGCACTGGCAAACTGTAACCACGTGACATATATATCACAACTTGATCTAATTGAAGGTCTTGTGCAATTTTTTTTTTTAATTTAGACAATTTTCACATTAGTTATGTGAAGCTTGTCATCTGACTAACCCTCATAGTAGAATGAGCAAGGATCTGATGGCAAGAGCCACCATTTAGCCATTATTATCTGACATGAACCACAATTTAGCCATCGTTTACTTAACACAAGTGAACATTAACACTAACCATTGCTGGTATGCTAGCAGGTATGATAGGACAAGACGATGGTCTTGAGGCAAGTGTAGTGGCCTACTTTCCTTGAGCACCGACTGTTTCTCAGGCAGTCACGCTGTTGCTAACACACACTTTTTCCCAGGGACCATGCTGAAGATTGCTTGCGAATTAAATATAAGAGACTTGCCTTTTGGCTGCTTGCCGAAGCGCTTCGAAGCCGAACAGCACCCTGATGACAGACAGTGTGCCAACTTGGCCTCCAGCACACAGCTGCGTGTCGATGGCTCCAAACTCGTAGGTCAACGACACCATCTGCACATTCAATGCCTTGCTCAACACACTCGACACAGAATTGTATGCGCAGCAAAGCACATACAAGAAAAATATGCATTGGTAAGGAACAACCATAAGAAAAATTAGAATGAATAGAGCAATACTCGGCGACAACTTATCTTGGCAGTGGAGCGAAGGCTATGGAGGCGGGGCTTCTGCACATTCGTGTTGCTCCGCAGGTAGTATGGCAGCTTGCGGCTGATTTCGGTTTTGCTCACTCGCATCGTTAACGCGTTTAGGAAAACATATACATGAAACTGTGAATGGGAGAGACATTTCAATTGTTCATTGTAGATTTTAGTGTTATATTACGAGTATACTTTTCTTAGAGAACTAAACAGCGCATTTGTGGCCGCACACTGACCCCATGCATGTACGGACGCCATGTTTACTTTGGAAAACGGGCAAGCTGGAAAGGTGGTGCTGTCTACGAAATTGAAAGAAAAGGAATAGGAAGGCCTTCTTGCAAAGTGAACAATAACTGTATTTTACCTACAACCTATGCAACTGTTTGAGTCTCAATAAATAATGCAGTATTTCTTTCAGTAAGGTGAACAGTAAACTTAAGTACTACCGTATTTACTCGCGTAATGAACGCACACGCATAATAAACGCACCCCCAACTTCAGTCGTCAAAATTTGGATTTTTTTTTTCTCCCGCGTAATAAACGCACCCCCTACATTCATCCGCTGCAGTCCCGCGAACAGACACGTGGCGCCTCCTTGCCCGTTGATTTTTGGCGCTAAAAACGCCTGCCCTGTGTTAAAAGGGAATAGGTACTCCGTTTATAATTATGCCGACACCCCTTCGGTTCGCCCCTTCCCGCCCTTCGCCCGCCGCCGCGCGCAGTTCTTTTTCTTTCAATCTGTGCGCGGCACGTCCCCTGTCTTTTTGAATTATGCGTGCGCCACAGCGGAATTCACAAACGGTGCGAGTGTAGAGACATCGCGGCTCACAAGCACACAGCGAACGAAGGTCACGAAACTGACGAAACTGCCCGCGCCGACCAACGGTCGCTTCCTGCAAATACGAAACTTTAAGGCCCAACCACATGCAGCATGCGATTTTCGAACGGTGGCGACAGGATTTGCAGTCGCAAAGGGCCATCCGTCGCCGTCGCATCGCAAGCATGTCGCAAATTTCTGAAAAACCAGAAAGAATCGCTTGTCGCCCAGAAAAGCACGTGACGATTTCCGTAACATGGCAGCACCCCCTCATCCTCGCTTCGGTTGCAATTAGCTCTTCATGCTTGTTATCCGTGCGTACTTCAAGGAATGCAAGATATAGGCTACTTTTTTTACAGTCACATCTCACGCGGAGAGCGAGGCAGCGGCCGTATTTTGTCGTTAATCGTGTTATCGAAGGTTTGTTTTCATGCTTCGATCGGTGGTAGCCAGCTGCAATGGTGGCGACTTGCTGCAATGTCAACGTCGTCACGTCGTATTGCTAGTTTGCCGCGGAGGCCACGGAGTTCTTAAAGGGCGTCGTCGTAGCGTACGCTTCCGGGCGCCCCTCGAGATCACTAGCAGATACCACTGTTGCGGTTAAACAAAAGATCGCAAAAAAAGAAAGCCGCGAAACGCTTTTATGGAGTGCGCGGGGACAGCTTGCAGAAGAAAGCGCCATCAACCACTGAAGATTAGTGAAGTGTAATAAAGAAGCTGTTTCCAAACAGTGTACGCGTATGTTAATTGCGAAAGGTTGAGCTACCTAACTTTTTTTTCTTTTTGCATTACCACAGTTTTTGCTCATCCCGAAAAAGTTTTCGTAAAATTTACCCCTCATAATAAATGCACCCCCCCAACTTAGCTTTGATTTTTCGGGAAAAAAAGTGCGTTCATTACGCGAGCATATACGGTATTTCTTGGCTCAGTAGCAGGCATGCACTTCGGTTCTGAAGCCTCCACAGTATTGCCTGCAAAAAGTTGTCACCGAGTGTAGGAGATGCGTTGTACATATACTAGTGCGTGTGACCCAAGCTTGGATGTAATCCAGCAACAAGTCATACCTAAAAAATACCGCCGAGCCAGATTATATCCAATACGGATATGTCAAAATGTGTGTCCATCAGCACGTAAGAAAAATATGCTTATAACAAATATTAGAAGTAATGTGTTTCTCTGCTGTACGTGACTATTAGTGAGGTTTGTTGGGGGGTACATATCTGAATAACTATAAGCGAAGATTTATCTTTGAAATTCACCAGCCTTCGAAGCACTAATGCTGTCTATATCTGGAACAATGCTTCAATGTTACAGTACTATGACCAATTTTTGTTTATATATAAGTATTTTCTAAACTTCCACAGCTCAAAGCGGTTCGCTGCGGTGGTATATAGTTATGGTGCTCAGCAGCTGACCCAAAAGTAAGTTGCCGAGTACCATGTTTGATCCCAGCCGCGGTGGTCGTATTTCAATGGCGGCAAATTCTAGACGCGTCATGTGTAGTGCGCGATGCAAGTGCACGGTTAAGAAAACCAGATGGTTTCAATTTCGAAGCCCTCCACTACGGCATGGCTCATAATCATATCGTGGTTTTGGCACATTAAACCTAATAAATTATTCCCTTTCATTGTCGGGTGTTTCTGGCCGTGACACACCCCCAGTGTCGGCTCAATTTCGGGATTATCAGGGAAGCTTGAAAAGAACAGAAATGGCACGTTGAAAATTCAAGATGACAGATAGGAATGGAAACGGGATACAACAACCTCGTTTGCTGCTGAGCGAAGCTGCAGCGACTGAGCAAAAGTAGTGACAGTCATGTTTTGGTCTATCGGGGAGGCCATGGCGAGCGCCCCTAAACATTACGCACCACAGCAAACACGCCAACAGAATACAAAAAAGGAGAAAAAAAAAACCTGCAATCCTGTACCCATAATCGCATGCATGCCGCATGGTCGCTCCACCAATGAGAAGTTGCGCAGTTTCGAGAGATGGCGCAACCAGTAGAATCGCACAAAATACGTTAGTTTGGCGCTTTGGTGAGGATTTTTGAACGCATAACGGAGAATGTACCGGTACATAAGTGACACTGGGGGGGGGGGGGGGGGGGGTTACCGGCACGTCAGTGACAGCGAAAAGGGTTAATTATTACAGTGGAACGTGTGACAAACTTAGCCACGATGTGTGGCTAAGCTTTGTGAAAAAGGCGTGACCTCAACAGTGCAATAATGTGTAAAATGGTGGTGTAGGTGGTGCTACAGGCAGAGTTGCCAGTTACACTTATGATATGCAGATTCAGGCATCCTTTTTCACCAAGTCTGTTGTTGAACTTCTCGGTCACTTATCACGTTTTTTGGGCTCATTTAGCTTTCCCTGCAATTACAGTTATGTTGCTGCAATATTCACTAATAGTGTATTTGACGATGATGGTGTAGTTGAGTGTTCAATTAGAACATATGTTAGGGGTGCCAACAAGTAACGTTACTCATGCAATGGCAAACATGCATTGAGTGGAATGGAGACTACCCTGGAGACTATGTTAAAAACTAAATATCTGCTTTCGTTCATAGTTGCCCATGTTTTTGCTGTATGAAATAAATTAAGGTTAAATTTTTTTTACCTCCCTTCGTACTTGACCAACTTCTTTGTTACAATTAAGAATAGTTTTGAGAATAAGAAAACTTATTAAACTTATGCTTCTTTTGGGTTTCTTTGCAGAAGTTGCGCCTCTTTTTTTCTTTTCTTCTTTGGGATAATTATATGTTTGTTAACTCGGTAGCATTTGGCAACTTTAGCTATGGGTAAAATTACAGCAATGAATGTAACCTGGAACTTCGGATCCAAAGAATGGACCAATAAACTGCTGCTGTGCATGTTTACACAGCTACCTGTAAACATATGCTGTGGCATTTATGCATCCAACCTTCTGGCACAGCGCAGCTGGTACTATATATATTTGGAGTATTTCCACTTGAACAGTCGAACCATTTCAGCACAGCATAACAAGTGATCAATTACCACGATGCACACCTGTTCGTTCAAGATCACACATACAGGTATACTTTCAATAAAGGATAACCACCCACTGCACTATGCTAAGATGCCCTATTGGAGCACATGGAAGGAGCTGTACAAAAAACTTTTTTTTTTCGTTTTCAGCATAATAAAAAAAGCACTCCTTGTGGCAGATTAAGTGAGCAAATAAAGCAATGGATGCAAAGAGTTTGTTTTCCCTGCAAACACTCAAGCTTACTCAGCTTTAGCATACATACTGTGTATTCTCACACAACCCCCCTCCCTCTGCATATAACCCTCACCACTACAAGCCGCATAAAAAAAAAAAAAAAAAAAAAAAAAAAAAAAAAAAAAAAAAAAAAAAAAAGATTCCTGCGTAGTTAACGTGAAGCTGCCTTTCTTGCATTACCATCAAGTCATGCCATGAAGACATCTCGTGCATCAAAATTTGTGGATCACCCACATCCAGACTTAAGCTCCGAATATCTCGCATATTTTGTGCGAGCTATACGTGAGAAAATACAGTAGGTTCTTACACCTACATTTGCCAAAACATTTTCGTTTGGTGTTAACGTTAACAGTGCTCCAGTTGATGCAACATTATTTACATTTATATTTCATTTCATTTTGATGTAAAGCAAAGTATTCACACTTAACTGTGGAGAAGAAATGTTAAGATAACAAGGCGAGAAACAGGGACAGATCCTTGTTTCCCGCACTGTTCTCGTTTTTAACATGAACTGTCAACATGACTGTCACCACCTTACAGAAAAAAGGCAATAATAATCTAGGCAATGGACTGTTGTCTATTTTAGTGCTTCATTTTAGTGCACTTTTCTGCTGTGGGAGCCTGTTATCCTCATAAAACTGCAAAAACATAGAAAGCCCCAAACCTTGGACTTCTTGCGGCGTAACACAAAGCAGGATGGGGTCACTGAAATCGTGCCTCGGCCACCTTTACCTGGAGACTCTGTAACAGATGTAGATGCCAGTGACAAGTAAGAAAAAGAGCAATAACAGGATGAAAATAAATTATTGTTATGCGGGCAATACAACATTTTACGGGAAAAAACAAGCACAGTTAAGTTTAAATATAACTTGGGCGGAAAAATTGGTCCTTCCTTACATTTAGCGCAGTACTATGCAAGTATGGCACAGTACTATGCACACTATAGTGTCAACTGATTAGCTTTAGCAAGTTTCACCGAAATGTAGCCGAGTAATGTGGAGAAAAATACTTCTAGCAAAAAAAACTAACTGTCTTGCAGTGAAGCAAGCTACTTGCAGAATTATTGAGAGGGGGACTGCCGTGCTACTTGAATGCAAAAGACGTCCTTCGCCAACATGTACATTCCATGAAAAGACGTGGATGCAAATAAAAACACTTACGCCTTCAACGCAGTCTTAGAGAAACAAATTCGTAATTTTTTATTTCTTCAGTTTTGAAGAGACTGCTATTGTGACCCTCTTCACGTTCGTTCTGTTTCAAACATCAGGTGCAACTCTGTAGAGGCCAGCGAGACTTTTTGCAGGACAGTAGACTCTCACACGGAAATCTGTTAAACGGAACTGCAGCTTAAATGGAACAAGTGCTTCTGACAAGATTGAGTTTGTCCTTGCATTCTGCACCCCTGTTCATCTCTCAGTAAACGGAACTCCTGTTAAACGGAACATACCTATTTTACTGGTCCCTTCAGGTTCCATTTAATGAGAGTCAACTGTAAATGTGTTCGCACCAACAAATATTTCAATGTTTTGAATGACCGGAATGCCCTTTCTTTTTTCTTTTGGGGGCGGCTAGGTATTGGATGAAGATGTTTTGTGGATTATATATAAACTCCGTTATATGGCTATCAATTTGTTGTTCCACATCACCTTGCATTCAGATGTTCTTGGTTTCCGGTATTTCATTCACAGCTGGTCGTGATGCCTCATACGCAGGCTCGCACTCGAATCGCACAAACTTTTACAACCACGAAAGCCGCCCACGAGACGCGTGGAGTCATTTCTCTGACCAAACTTCTTGCGTAGCTTCGACAGCGTTGCATATGATGCGTGAAATGTAACTTAGATTTCAGAGCATTTTACATTTACAATATTCGAAAGGTTGCAGCTGTACAACACGAGAAAATGCGAATTTTAGCCTCCAACTATTTGGTACCACCAATCTATCACCTTTTGGAGAGTCCAAGAGCGGGCTGCCGGGGGTGGCGAGGTAGACGAATGCATCCCAGTCGCCATTGTTGACAAGAGTGAAACTATCGGTCGCAATGGTGCCTGCCGCTTGTGGTACGCCCATGTCCACCAGGTGGCGTGTTTGTCCGAGGCAGTGTGTGTCACGCAACTCCACCTTTAGCTCGCCTCCAAGTGCATACAATGCCACCTAAAAAAAGAACAAAAATCAGGAAGCAAAAGCTAAAAAAATAATGAATCGCTACAAGTTAGTGAACCTAATTAAACCAACAGATAGTGAAGATGCAGCAATTTGGCCAAACATCCTGGCTGTTCTCATGACAACAACGGTGATTCGCCTCTGATTTTGATATCGTTTTACGTGTGCAGACTGCGATAAGCCGCTGTACATAGACCTTTGTTTCAACGTATACAGTCGAACCCACTTATAACGATCTCACGTATAACGATCTATCGGTTATAACGACCATATTTTGATGCACTTACGATTTTTCTATGCTACCCATTGAAACTGCGTCCACATATAGCGAACATTTTTCAAGGCCTCCTACTTTTACAACGAACACTTCGGACACGGTCGCGGTAAAAATATGGCGCATATGAAGCGAAAAAAGGTTACGGACAGGCATTCTAAAGCACGAGAGAGGCGTGCGCTCGCGTGCCCCGCTGCTGTTCATTCGCGACGACGTCGTAGACCGCAGCAAACACCGCACGCAGATTTCGGACGCTGCAAGCGAGGTCGCTCACTTTCTGGGCATTTCTTCACTGGCAGAACGGCAGTGAGAGAAAAAAAAAATAGGAGGCAGCATGAAGCCTTGTGGTCAGCTGTCGCACGGCAACGTTTTTCTGACGCCGTTCTCTGCATCTACGACCGCCTACGATGAACCAAACAACGCCTTGGAGCACAAGAAGCCACAAATGCAATAAGAGAGAACTTTTCGTCGCTTAAAAGTTCGCAACGACTGCCAGCTCATCGAAACCACAACGTGCCGCAAAAGGTGTTCTGTCTTTTCGGTAACAACAGAGACCGGCCTATCAATGATTACGACTTCCGCGCGATTGCGACGATGCCTTCAAGGATAAAAGAGCAAAGGTGAGGTGGCGGCTGGCAATGAATGTGCGATTATGACTAATCGCCGACAACCTTATCACAGTCATCTGCAGCTATCTGCTCTGCTGCGCGTGTGGCGTAAACCGTGCGGAGTAACCGCAGCACAAGCGCGCGATGCTGCCGTTCGCTAGTTCGCCGCCGCCGCGTCGTGCGAGTCCGCTTGCGCGTTGCTTGCAATATGCTCGTCTTCATCGTGTTGAACGAACAGGCTACCCGCCGCACCCGTGCACGGTGCAGAGTGAAGCATGCACGAAGAACACACAAGCGCTCGCATACAGACGCCAGCAAACGGCCCGGCGATAACGGCGTGAGCCGAGTAGGCGACGCACTGCACGCAACTAGCCAGGGATGATGGGCTCCACGTGGCGGCACCGCGGTTTAGTGAAACGGCGTCAGTTCACTGCATAGGTGGTTTAATTCATTAGTGAGCATGCAGCGGGTGTCGCTTAACACGGGAAAAGGCCTAACTTGTCACCGGAGGGGTTGCTAGCACTTTTCATTGAAGTACGCATAAAAAGAAAACGGTTTGGTCGCTAAGTGCACGTTTTTAAGGGCGAGTCCACATACAACGAACTACTGATATAACAACCACGTTCCGCGGCACTTTCGAGTTCGTTATAAACGGGTTCGACTGTACCACACTCTAAAACATTTCGAACATTTCGCAGCTGAGTGATCCTGACACCAAAATACTGTTCCCAATTTTTTTTTTTACAATTTCTTCTCAGCTTTATTACAAATTTTGAATATACAAAATGTATAAGGTAACTGATCATCTTGGAAAGCTTTTTCAAAAAATTTCAACCCTCAAACAGTTAACTAGCTCAACTTTAACGTTCGAGTGGTCTGCTATTAAATTTATTAATGACAAATGTTAATTGTGGAAAACTTGTTAGTGACAAATGTTCACAGGAATGCACAAAGCACTCCCCGCAGAGCATAGAATTCAGAACCAGTGAAGGGAGACTTCAGTTTTGCAATGAATTCAAATATTTGCTGTCGACTCGTGGACAAGCAAAAAAACCCGCCCTAGTTATAGGCGACAACACAGCGAGTCCTTGTAAACTGCCTTAATATTACAACAAAGGAACCGCAAGATGCCATAAGATGCAGCTGCCAAGAAGCTGTGACGGCAGTTTTCATAGTGCTTGGGGCCTGTAGCTGTGCTCTCACTGTTTATTACAAGAACAGACGGCATAGACACTCCATCCCTTGGAGTTTAGGCACCGAATATGAAATCTAATGTTGGACAGATGCACACTTCACTGTTAAATACACCTCTCCGAATGCATCATTATCACATGGGATTTTTTTTAGGCATGCATAACTTGAACACAAGCTTGCAGCCCACCTGTTTTGGAAAGTGGCTGTCGCATCTGGCAACAGGACCTGCAACCTTAAGCTAAGCAGGACGATATTTTTTAAAAATGAAATGCTTTGGTTTTATGCACCTATGCTGCAAAAAGGTTTATGAGGCATGCCGCAGTAGGATCTTTTCGATTAAGTTTGACCAACTTTATAATGCACCTAAATTGAAATGCACGGGTGTTTTTCAATTCGCCCTCGTTGAAATGCAGCCACCATGGCTGGGAATCGAACCCGCAACGTCAATCTTAGCAACTTGGCACCTTGTCCACTAAAACACCATGGCAGGTAGCGAGAGAATTTCATATTCCCGCAAACATGACAGTGTGTTTGTTTCTTGGTGTCTGTGTTAAAAAATTTTCACACCTTAAGGGACTGAAAGTCTTATCACCATCCTATTTCACTGTGCTGAAATTAGATGCACGAATAGGAGCATGCTAGGACAGCAGAGGCTTCCAACCAGCTTTACATGATGCTGGCCAAACAGAGTTCTGCTGCCCCCCACATGTTAGTGCAACTCACATTCTTGACGTCAGTGTAGCTGCCGCTGTAGCTCTTGATGACCAGCCTCGACTCGATGAAGCTCACTCCTGTTGCCATCAGGCTGCTGCAGTTGGCATTGGATACATGGATGTCCACGGTCGCGCCGGCGTCCAAGCACAAAGTAGATGACGGGCGTTTACAGTCTCCGGCTAGCATTTCCACCTGAGCATAAAAATGATCGTACACAAGGGCGATACTACGATTGGTGTACAAGAGCATGTAATGGAGAGCTCTATAACAGCTCTGTCATTACCCAAAACCCAGCCTACAAGTAGTGGTCAGGAAGAGAATATAGAGCACAAAATAATAATAATAATCATAATGAATAATAAAAAAAATATGCAAAAGACATTTTCACTGCTATAGCAATTATGGAAACTCTCGACGGGTTTTTGCCATTGCTGTCATTTCCCCTATAAAGTCCAAATTGGTAATATCACCGCAGACATTGTATGTTCTGCTTACGAGTAAAAGCTCGTGAGCACTGGCGACGAACGCGGCTGAAGCAGAGATGAAACGAGCCGACCGTCTCCATCACACAGAGGACACATGCGATACATCCCCTATGTGCGAGGGATGCTGTCCGTTGCTCTTAAAGCAGAAAGGAAACGCCCCGCCCGTCTTTCATCATTTCATCAGGAGCTCAGTAAAGTTGAAAGTTGGGCGAGTTCGTGACAGTTCATTTTTACGTCTGAAGCAACGTATGGAGACAAGGAACAGAAGGATGACTGTCCGGTTGTTTTGCGTCTTCCTTTTGTGCCTTATCCCCGTGCGCCACTTCCCATGTAAAAACTCCTAAGGAGCATGAAGGGATGCCAGGGCCAGGAAAGGGGGGGACGCATTGCTTTAAAGGACGCGATCGCTTGTGCACACACTCTCTCGACAGAGGGCTCGTAAACTTGTGCTCAAAGCTTGCTTCGCGTTTAGAGAAGCGACAGCACGAAAACCACTCCCATGAGTGGCCACATTCCCTTAAACCAGCGTTTCGTTGAGTTACGAGAGACTGGATGCAAAAAAGTTAGCTGCTAGCCTTACTTCGTGTCACATTAAAATTTGTTGCCATTGCATTCATTGCTTCGCCCTCGAAACATCTTTTTTTTTTTACCACAGAGACATTTTCAGTAATCTCATTGTCACCTTGTCATTGATTTCACATGCTTCAAGAGCCAGTCTGTGTAACTCACTCAAAGCAAGTACCCCTCTAGAAGATGGGATCTTGTACTGTCACAAAATAGGGGAGCACAGATAGCATCAAGATTTCCTTACTGTATGCCTTTTTTTTTTTTTTTTGCAAACTTTCAGCTCTCATCCCTACCTTCAACACCTTTCACTTTCTTACCAATGTAATAAATTTTAGCATTCGTAATATCACAGAATGGACCCAACTTTGTCAATACAACAAGTTTTTCATAAATCTTGCAGCAATATCTGCAAAGTCATAGAACGGGTCAAAACTTGTTCGCGTTACGAAAAATTCGGGTGAGTTAGCGGGTACGAAACTAAAGAGGCATGCCTGACAAGACCCCACTTATGAATGCGGTAATATAAGCTCACTTGGAAAAGCTTGTGGTACGGTTTGGGCACAGAGACCTCCATGTTTATAGGATCAGCATTGGGGTTCCTAATCTTCAGATTCTTTGCCCTGCAGAGAATAAACAAACACACAGAAAAAGAGTTGAAGTTACAACTGCCAGTCATTAGAGACATTGTAGTACAAACATGCACAACACAGGTGGCAAAATGAAAGCTAAGTAGCAGGTGTATGAGCTGCAAATTTCAGGCTGCAGTTTTTATCAGCAAGGTGCAACAACAACAAAAAAATTAAGGACATGTGAATACTCAATCGAATGTTAGGTTATTCAATGTTCCCTGTGTCCGAAACTTTTCTTTTCGAATTATATACCTATATGACAATGAAAATTTTTACATAACTGAAAGCTTCAGTTTCAAGAAACAATTTCAACATCGCATGGCGCATACGTTAGAGTAAGACAAGTCAAACGCTGCCGTACTATAAGAGTGCTTCCATCTCACAGCTAGCCTTGTCAGGAGTGCCTATTGTGCATGCGTGCACTAACTAGCAGCTATGTCAGCAGTAAGCAGCAGCTCGGTAAAGGATAACACGTGCTGTGTCACAAGACTTCCCACACACAATGCGCTGCACCGATTGGTCAAATGCTTGCATGCCAAAGCCACTTGGATCACAGCAAAGCTTACAATGTGTGCTGTAGTGGACTGAGCCATCGTACATACAAGAGGCCACGACATGGTCACCCAACAATTTGCGGTTTTCAGCGAAGAAAAAAAACAAACAAACAAAAAACAGAGGGGTTCTATTGTGCCTATACATATATAAAGATTGGACTGTCAAAGAATATTTCTGCGCAAAATAAGCCCTAGAAGTCCCCAGTTATTAAACTCGGCCACCGCCGGTGACCGCCTTATTGCCATGACTTGTGCAACGTCATGTGCTGCATGGAACGGAGCCGTCGTCTTCTACCAAAGTTTCAGCGACTGCAAATCATTCAGTTTTGACAGCAAGCTGAACAAAGCTGAAATAGCCCGACTGTATGCTCAGCTGACCACAGGAACGAAATTGTTCGCTGAAACGCAGACGCTCGCACAGCAAGCAGCCTGTTACGTCATGGCTCATCAGTGCACCACTGTTGCCCTACTCTCAGGCCGCTCGCATGTTTATAACAAATATTCAATTATAAATTAAGTGCTCAACCAAATGCACTAAAATTTCACCAGTTTGTGATCGCACAAGGATTAACCCCATAACACAGATAATTAGGCTTGTGCGAATAGTGAATTTTAGGTTCGAAGCGAATAAGGATTTGGTTCGAATAATTTCGAATCGAATTCGAATAGTATATATAACATATTATAAAGAAAAACGGGCATATTTGTGATGACCCAACTAACCTGCACAATATTTTTTTAAAAATTGAGAAAACAAGGCCCTGTGCAAATGCCATTCTTTTTGGTTCAAAGGAAGTGGAAACAAATTGGTTCAAAGGAAGTGGAAACAACTCTGAATAGTAGCAGGATTTGACTTTCGGTAGAATGCAAGTGATAACCTGTAAAATATGTTAAGTTTTAAAATTTACTATAGTTAGAGCATACAAGCTGGTATAACATGCATTTCAACTTTAAAAAATGATGAATCGATGTGAGCATTTACCCTTGAAGTGGGGCTTCGCGGCAGCGCGGATTTCCCCTGGATAGGTGTTTTCACGGCTTAGCACCCCTTTACTGCAGTGAAACCACCTTTACAAGAAGTTGCATGCAAACTAATATACACCTGGACAGGTGCTTTCACGGCTTAGCACCCGCCACTGCAGTGAAACCACCTTTACAGGAGGTTACATGTGGACTAATATACACATATTCGTTCAGTTCGAATACTTCGAAATTTTCAATAATTTAAATTCGAATCGAAGCGAATTCGAATACTGTAATATTTGTTCGAATATTCGAAGCATTCGAATATTCGCACAAGCCTACAGATAATCATTGAAAATCGGGTGTCATGGCTCCTTTAAGTCGCTAAACAAGCTTGTTTAAAAATGTAGCGTAGACAGTCAAACCCTATAATTTGAATGTATGGTTAACCTTACAGTACAATTGAAATTAGGTTAAAAGCAAAGTCCTGGAGAGAAATTTTAGATTGTTATGGAATGAAAACTCATTAAAGTTAAATGCAGAACAATGCCATTGATTTTCATGCCCACCAATTTTACCAAAAGCTTGGGCACTTCAAAGCTTGGAAATTCAGTAGACATGGCTAGTTGTTGTTCCCTAGGTATCACCCTGTTTTACGTTATTTTTTAGGGACCGATGCTCCCTCCAACAGTTAAGGTGCCTGTTTCCAGCTTGTCTTGTGGCCATGTCACGTTGTGCAGCATCAAAGCCGTTGTGGCCTATCGCTGAATGCTGATTGAGTCCTGCTTAAAAAGCAAGAAAGACAAGGACATCACAGACTACTTCGAAACAATGAAAACTTAGGGTTTTGTGTACTTTGCCGGGTGTTTATTAATCCAACCTTTCAGTCATTATCGAATTTTCTGGTGAGCAAGGACCAAATTACAGGGCCTGAACCATAATTGGAACCTTTCGTGCCACGGTCCACATTCTTTAACCCCTTTTGCTACCATTGACGAATGTAGTCATCATTAGATTTTGCAACAAAATGACCGATGACTATACTTGTCATCAACAAAAATTGGTCCCACAATGAACCAACGAAAGCTATACTTGTCATACTTGTGTTTCTTAATGCTAGCTGGCCACTCTTATCCATGTTGGGCTATTTGTGTCTCTGCTTTCATTTTATTGCCATTTTTCATTGTACAGTAGAGTCAGTATCACTCATGAGTGCACGCCTCAACTCACACTCACTCACACTCATTTGAACGTGGTGAGTTGAGTATGAGTGAGTACTCATGAGTGTGAGTACGTGAGTGTGAACGAGTGAGTACTCATGTGTGTGTGAGTGGAGGTGAGTGTGAACGTGAGTGAGTACTCATGAGTGTGAGTGGACGTGAGTGAGTGCAAAGGCTGAAAAAATTGTGGTGAGTGAGTTTGAGTGAGTACTCCCTTAAAGTGCCGACCTATGCTCTCAGTAAACGGAAATCTCTCAAACGGAACTGCTGCTTAAATGGAACAAGTGCTCCTGACAAGATTGGTTTCGTACTTGTATTCTGTACCCTTGTTCATCTCTCAGTAAACGGAACTCCTGTTAAATGGAACATATTTTCCCTGGTCCCTTCAGGTTCCGTTTAATGAGAGTCTACTGTACTGCGATACGGTGAAGCCAGCTTAGAGTTAGCTTTTTTTTATGCGATTAGTGAAATAAAAGAACCCCGTTCAATTGAAAGAACGGCACAGTTTTATTTAAAAAAAAAAAGAAACTCAACAAATTGAGTGAAAAATTTTTCTTGGTAATTTTGGCCCATTTATCATCTTTTCTTATGGTAGTGAAAGAGTTAACTGTTACACGAGTCGTACTCTTGCCATGTTTTAGTATTTGCGAAACTTTGCCTACCACCATTGAAATAATGACTTCATACCACAGAACTCAGTAGCTTCATGACCAGCCAACATATCTTAAAGAGAAACAACGAAAAAAAAGAAACATAGGAAAAGAAAAAGCTGGATTTCAGCTGACATGACCAATTAGATGAGGTAAGGAAGCAAAAGATATGACACACAAGCCTTATTACTGCAAGGTAGGTCTTACTCTGATGCCAAGTTGTGCACGTTTGCCCATAACAGGAACCTGCGGTTGCTTTCCAGGGTCATAAACTTCTTGCAGTCTCCAGTTTCACCACGCTTTGAGGCAGCACTGGCCAATGCCGTTGCATCCGATGTAGCATGTTGCTCGAAGGAGCCCACCAGGTTGACAAGGGCCACCTTGAAGCCCTGTGGCGTGACAGGTGGCTTCCAGGACGCTGCAAGCAGTGGAAGATTTGGCTTCAGACTATAGACCGTTTTAACGGAGGGGAGGATCCCCTCCTTTTTGGGCTGTTGCAAGGGGAGTACAATGGCCGACGTTACAGCCTCGGCAGTGCATTTTTGGGGGGGTCACACATGTTAACAACAGCCCAAAGAGAGGCCTGTGGTGGCATCCAAAGAGCCTTTGTTGACAAGGTGCATAAAGAGCACTGTAATGTGCAAGATCAGTACAAGGGCCAAAGGTTTTCAATGTCAGTGCATGCTTAAGTCAATGTGATGCAATTAGAAAAAATGCGGGTGTACGATAAAGTGAGATGCCGTGACTGAGTGTATATTCTGGAATGAGCAGTCTTTCGTCAGCTCATTCGAGAATCTAGGAATGTACAAAAGATACACTTCACAACAAGAGGATGTATGACAAGTGTGACTTTAAATGGCATGTAGTGCTCCTGTCTGACTGGTGCCAGCTAATTTATTGAAGCAAACATAAGGAATTCATTGAAATCTATTTATCTTATAATTCCACTGTACTGTAAGGTATATTGCAGTATGGCCTGTAGTGTTCATTTACATTATGTAAAAAAAAAAAAACCCTACCATACTAAACTGTTAAAAGAACTTGGACTAAAAAAAACAATGAATTAATGAGTCTGCTGCATACTGATTCAAACGTGTGGGAACACCAGAATTTTGTTTGAATCAACAGATGCAAGCATAAGTACATGATTCTGTACAACATATCAGGAAAAACTGGAGTTTGTTGATTATGTGCACTGCTAGAGTCTTTTTTTTTCCTTTGTATCTCCATGTGTTTCTGATGCATGCTTTGACAAGTGTAGGCAGGCAATCAACATTACTTTTGACAGCTTCAAAAATCACCATCATCCTATATTATGTTCACACTGCAGGAACGAATGCCTCTCCCAATGATGTCCAATCAACCCTTTCCCAAGTAAGCAGGTTCCATTTCATGCCTGCGAATTCCTGAATTTCATCACAAACCTAACTCTTTGTTGTCCTCGGCCACACTTCCAATCTCTTAGTACCTCTCAGTCATACAAACTGACCATTGGTTATCGGTTTTTTCTCATAACCTGACCCAGCAGGTCCATTTTGTGTTCTTTCAATGTCAAGTACAGTGGTGGTCCACTCAATTTATGATTTGGAGCAATTTTTGGAGCAGGAAAACTATTTTGGAGCAGATTTGGAGCTGGCAGGAACTTTGTTTTGAAGCCGGTCTGGAGCAGCCAAAACGGAATTTAAGATCACTTGTAGCAGAACATGTCTAAATTTTCAGTGAATACTCTTATTAGTGGGCACACTGGAAATGCTGCTGCAATGTAAACTAATAGACAGGGGCAACATACAGGGAGCCGCCATTAATCAGGTTCTCAGAACCAAAGAGTGCCACATTCTGGCTTCAGAAGATGTGCATTGAAGTGAAGTGTTAGTGACAAGGAAAGCATGACACTTACGGTTTCTGCGAATGAGAGGTGTCATAAGGCCATTTCCAAAAAGAAAAAAAAATCCTAACCAGAAAACCAAATGTCTAACAATTAAAGAAAGAAGACGTAGAAAACTTGTTGCAAATGAGAACATACTGTTCGGAATTGCCTTCGCAGATAGTGTATTCAATAATCGCCACAACTCACTGTGGATGATGCTTCCATCATACTCAATAATTATTAGAGGCGTGAGCACCGAGCAACATTCTCCTTTCACTTTCAAGGACTTTGGGTTGAGGACTTACTTCCGGTTTAGAAAAAGTCTTCTCAAAAATATAAAACTGGTACAATGTAAACATGCACAAAGGGGGGCGGGGTCAGTGATCAATCAAGGCATAAGGGGGGGGGGGTGCTTTTAAGGCAGTCTTGAAGAAGATGAGTCCACTTGTCGGAACATTGGCTTCAGCGACACCCCGTGTTCACGATTTTTTTTTTATCTTAATATGCTGTCAAGGTGCGATTGGTGGGTATGAGTCCCCGTGCCTACTTCCATGGTCGGGGAATAAATATGGAGTCCTGCTAACAGGCCATATGAGAAAGGAGAACCGACTGGTTAGGTGGGAGGAGTGCTACCAGTTATATTTTCGTCTTGTGATAGGTGGGGAGGGGGGACAAGGGGGGAGGATGGGGTGGACAGCCAAACACCCCTGCCCCCCCCCCCCCCTTACTCGACAATCGCTTCCCCTTGGATCTGCCGTTGACAGACAGGGGTCCTAAGACTGGGTCCGGGAAGGAGGTTGAGGGTTCAGCAAGTGCTGAGGACTAATACGACAACATCCAGGTCTGTTTCCTTAATTTACAGTTTAGCATTACAGTTTAGACTTTACAAGTGCCATTGCATGGCGCAGTTAGGTAGTACGTGAACCACAAGAAATCCCTGCGGCAGTGCCGCTCAATGCTGGTCAATGTGCGATTTGCGAACAAAAGGTGGCTGCGCCGAGCCCATCGCAAGTGTGGTTTTCTACAAGTGAGAGGGAATCACTTGGGAAGATTTGCAAGCTGGGGAGACTTCTGTGATCTTTATTGCCGATTGACAACAACACTGATTGTTCTATAATGACGTTTGGGACGTGCGAAAGAGCACTTGTTTGTTATTTGTGGCTGGCTGCGCAGCTCAGTTTCTAAGTGCGCTGGCTTGACACCACGTTACGTCTGTTTGACAATCAAGACGCGCACCCAGCGCTTGGACGTGCGTGAGCAGCAGTTGCACCACATTGTGCCAGACACGTTTTACGTGGGCACTCTTTTAACCACTATGCAGTCTTCCTATATCTCAATCTTACACCTTATGAATTAATGAGCGCAAAAGTTTATCTAGATGGAACAAAGGCAGTGAGTATATCTGGTACAGACAAGCAAAAGGTAGAAATTTTAAAAAAAATGAACTGGATGGCAGTTTTAATTGAGCAGCTTTTAAATACCGTAAACATAGCGGGCTAACCAAAAATCTCAAAACTGTTTCGATTGAGGAAGAGTATGAAATTCTATCAGTTTCATTTATCGCGAGTCTGCTGTATATACGTGGTTTAGATTGTCCTTCTATAAGCCTCATATTCATCTGTTGTGAAGAGTTGCAGCAAAAATGCCAACTATGGGGAAGCCCAGTATATCTTTCCCGCTTGAAGTTCCCATGACAGAGTCATACATCTAGGATTCATGCAATAATCTGGCAATCTCTGTATTCATGTACCTCCAGGAACTACCTTCTGTCAATGGTATTATGCCATACTTTCGTAAACAGCACTGATGAGAGTTGATTGATTGATGGACCTTTGGGATTTATGTCCCAAAGCAACACTTGGCCCAAGAGACGCTATGGTGAACAGATCCAGATAAATCTTTTACCAACCTTACTGTGCACACTAAAACCCAAGCAAGTGAGCACTTAGCAGTAGAAACAGTCATTTTTTTTTTCTTTCAAGGTTTTCCACAGAGTTACATTCCCTGGAAAATTCATCACTATACAGCAAAACCAGTTTTGACTGCTTCAAGCCAAACAGGTAATCTTTCCCAACCCATTCACCCCCATTCACTCTGAGTGAGTGATGCTGCAGATAGTTGCAAAGCTTCCTCTCACCTATAAAGCAAGGCTTGGGCATTATGTCAGCGATCTTCTCAAGGTTGCCGACAAACACATAAAGAGGCTTAGTTACAGCAGCACGGGGCTGTTTGATCATGACAGTTTACACCTTGCAATGATTAACTCTTTGTAGGTCGTCCTATATTTTTGACATGGTAATATAAAAACCGGCTGTGCTTTATTGATATAAACTACAAAGAAATAGTATGAAACAAATTTCATCAAAATCAAGCCAGTAGTTTACTGAAAAAAAGTGGGACATATATGTCCCACTGACTCATGAGAGTGTTTTCAAAAAGTGGGAAAACACTGTCCCACTGCCTCATGAAGGCACCATCTCGCGATTGCATCAACGGGAATTTTGGGATGAAATGGCCGAAGCAAGTGGCACAGAGTATCAATTTTAAAGTTGTGAAGAGAAAAGTTATGTGGACCTCATTTGAGCAGGAGAATGCTGCCTGCAGTTGCGTCTCTTGAGCCTTCAAAGCGCTGTGGTATGTCCCTGTAAAGCTTACTTCACCGCATGCATCAACCACTTTTTTTTTGTCCATTTGGCTGTCCTATCTTTTGCTGTTGAAATTGTCGGTTCAGATGTTATCCCTGAACATGTGCCTACATTTCAAGAGGTATATAATATCGAGAAAAATATTTCCACGCATTATTATCTGCAATCGCGCTGCGCGATTAGCGGGATAATTTTGAAGGGGATTGTTCCGATGCATTTATTGGTCAAGTTATTTCGCAAATTTACAAAAACACGTGATGACTGGAAGCTACGATCGCCTCTCTCAAAAACCAAAAAAAGAGGAAATTATCCGGCATTTTGATTGGTAGGTTCTATGTATCTCAAGAAGAGGAAAATTCAGAAGCGATCATAAAAAGTTGACCGAAATTCAACGCTATTGTAACACTACATCCGCCCTTCGAAAGCGTGGCAACAGAATTTTTTTCGAGATTACGAAGACTTAGATAAGATATGAGTGACTTAATGTTGCGCTAATTGCAACGGGTGATGTGGGAGAAATTTTTTTCTGTAGATGGAAAAGTGGGACGTATGTGTCCCACTGTCGCACAAAGGGTTAATGTGCACGTAGGTGTACACTAACGCATAAGTTCAATGTGCGCTTAACTTGCCCTTTTATTTAATCAACATACAATACAGAAACAAAGTTTTCAGTGTAAGTCATCAGTTCCACTGTTTCACAGTCGGTTTACAAAAATCCTAATACAGTGCACAGTGCCACCGTGCTTCCCGTTTTCTTCCATATTCTACAGAGTCTTCAAGGCAGCACTGAATTCAATACAATTTTGAATTCTAAGGTGGCGCTAGTACCATAAAGACTGGAATATAAGTTGAGTTCACTAGGCATACCTAGTAAGTGCAACAATGACCAGCTGACAGACAAAGTGCAAAATAGAGGCTTCATCCGTCATTGCAGTCTACAAAAGGCGAGAAAAACATGTGGCTGCTTACAAAGATGGCTTGGCCATTTCCTAATGCCTAGTACTGCACAACAAATACTTGGTCATCACAGATGATGCTCTGTGCCAATTAGCGGCCATCCCTGTGAGGTAACCCTGACAGTTAATGTGCATATACATATCGCATAAGACAATGCACGTTTTGTTCCTAACTGCACTGAAGCTATAACAAAATTTACTTGACCTCTAGGCCTGTTGTGGACAGATATTCTGATTTACATGGTGAGCTGACTTACCTTTCGCACCTGTTGTCATTGCCATGTGTCCCAATTCTTCCAGCAGATTCGGCAGCACTTATGTGCAGCTCCATGTGGTCCGCAGCGTGAATCCTGAACCTTCCAGGTCTCACGTGGAAGAGCGCTCCAGCGGACAACTCCAGGTCCAGAGGGCAAGGGCCATCATTTTTCAGCCAGACACTTGTAGCACGTCCTCTGCCACAGCACACTTCCAAGGGCTGCATAAAACGTGCGAACTCAGCCAGAATGCCCCATTCCCAGCACTAAGCGAGAAAAGTGCAAAATGCTTCTTCATTCGTCATCCATGTATTGAATTCCAACAATTAAGTTGTACACATCACCAGATAAACAGGAACAGTGCAGAAACGTGAACAATTGCGATAGTATTGCCCTGCATATACAGTGTCGCAACTCCAGCACTGAGAAAGAACAGTACTAGACCGTACACGAGACATTACACATGTGATATCACATATGTTAAAGTGACACTGCAGTGAAACAATGAATCGCCTCAGATTGACTAAATTGTACTCCAAAAACTAATTACATTAATTTCACAATCATAGGTTTATTAATAGAGGAGAAAATCATGGTCAATTTGATTTCCAAATTTCGCACCAAAATCTCCGCATGTCACGTCACGGATTTCAAGGTGTAATTTTCGTATTTTGGCGACATTAGTTGAAAGAAATTTTTTGAAACTTTGGCCCCCCTCAGTGGACGGTCTATTTCACTTTTACCAATTAAGAACTACATAGGCCCTAGTGGACCCCGTCAAAATCCACGATGTCACAGCTTTTGGTACGGGAATTTCAAGGTGGTGCTGCCACCCACATTTTCTTTTTGAGTGTTTTCTCACTTACCAAGAGTGTTTGCGCAGCAAGCGTGCAGATTTTGGTATGGTGAAAGAGTAATTTACCAGTACGAGAAAAGATGTCTTTCTTTTCGTTGTCCCTTCAAACGTGTTGCATAATTTACGTGCCATGACCCGTAAAAATATTACCGAGGTCACATTTGAGAGTTTGAAAACACTTCCAGTAATTTGCAGAACTCCTTTTCAAGGCCTTAAAATAAGAAAATTACACAAGCTACGCGAGTAAATACGGCGATATTATAAGCATTTTGGAAGCGATATAAATTATACTACATGTGATAAAAGAGTCGGAGGTAACACGGAAGGGGCAAGATAAAATATGCTGCAACATGGATTACTAAACAAAGACAAAAAAAAAAAAAAAGAAAAGTAAGCAAGCAATAAGCAAACAAACTAGCCATACCTTGCAAGTGCTGACATGTTCCAGTGTCAACGATGGTGGCTTAATTGATGCACAGAGGCCAACTCCTGCCAGAAACCTGCGAGAAAGCAGGCACCCATCCAGGATGACCTCCAACTTGGCCTGGACAGTAAGGCCTGCAGAAAGAAAGCAGGGGTTCAATACCCCAATAGTAAGGAATCACGGAGTCAATGGCAAGGCAAGAATTGACAAATGGCAAACTGCAGTAGAGCCCCATTACACGTTACTTGGGAAAACACTAACAAGGAAGGAACGATCACACAAAACACTGCATCCAGTAATGCTTGCAGCAGAACCACCACCAATAAGATGAAGAACACACTCGCTGACGAAACCTTCTTGAAAGGTGAATAGGAGGTCAGACTATCAAAGACCTGCTCAGTGCAGCTCCTTATTGCCGCCTCATGACTAGAATAAATATTTAAAATGTTTTCTGTAGCAGTTGCAGCTGTGAATTGTATCAAGTGTGGCTTGAAATTTCCATTTCATGCTTGTATTGAATCCGGCTTACAGACAGTAAGAGTATTACCATCCCGTTTAGTCTTTACACAGCCTCATATACTCAGGTAACTGCTGAAGGCATTGCATTGTTACACTACACTGCATTTAGAATAGGCACATTTTTCAGCCAGATATCAAGCCCCATTGCATAAAGAGGGCAGGAGCTGCCAATGAAAACTCCGTTATTACTAATGAATTAGCTGCTCTGCAGAGACTGAATACTCACAGTCAGCAATATATGTAGAGCAATCCACGACAAAGGAAGTGGCAGCGCGCTCCTCCTTGCTTGGAAGGACGACGGAAAATGATGCCGTGGCAGCCTGATCCTCGTTGCCCTCGACTTCCTTGGACCTCACGGTGAATACTCCTTTGCCCTGCATGCAACATTTCATTTTACCCTCGATTGCACAAAGCTTTACAGAGGGAAGCAGGATACATAAAATAAGAAACAAAAGTAGCATTAAATTATTAACAGCCACAATAAATATGAGGATACGACTTTAGGCTGATACAACTGAATTCAAATGCAGGGACAATGTGAAACACAGAGCATACAAAATAGAATGTGCGACAAGCCAGAAAGTTGTGAAGGATACAATCAGTGTCATCTATCACATAAACCATGAAATATGAAATAATAAAAGCAACCATTGTAGTGTTCCTGTGGGAGCATTTACAGGGACAACAAAGCACCATCTGGCACGGCCCTAACGACTGTTGAGTCCAACGTTTTGTGCATGGGAGCGGCTTCAGCCTTGTGAATACAGAACCAGCCTCCGGACTATGGCGGCTCAGCATTTAAACTCGACAACATTGGAGCACACACTCAAAGAAAAACCTGTCGTGCGTCAAATTAGAAAGAAATCGCCGCAGCTTCGTTAAATCGGGTTTGGAGCCAAGTTGAATTGATTCGGGGAGATGGCAACATTGAACCCAATAGGTACCGTATTTACACGATTGTAAGTCGACTAACAATGTAGGTCGACCCCCTAATATCGCACCGGAATATAAGAAAAAAGAGCTCGAGCACATTTCATAAAAAATTTATTTACGATGTCTCCGAAGAAAACAAAGTCGAATTCTGGTCTGCCAAGGCGGCTTCACGGCAGTGCTTGAAAGCTGTGCAGGAAAGCTAGCTTCGCGTCAATACGCGGGGATCATTTTCAGAAAAACTTTACAACCGAAACTAGTTTTCGATTCTAGGTCGACCGCCCAACTTCGGATTTCAAATTAAGACAAAATGGGTCGACCTACAATCGTGTAAATACGGTACTTGCTGAGAAGCAAAAATTTCTTTGCTAAATCGGGAACATTGTAAAATCGGGTCTCGTAACACTGTACACATTTTACAAATCATCAAGTAAATAAATACAATAGACTCATTAAACAGAACCTGAAGGGACCAGGAAAATATGTTCCATTTAACAGGAGTTACGTTTACTGAGAGATGGACAGGGGTGCAGAATACAAGTATGAAACCAATCATAGCAGAGGCAGTTGTTCCATTTCCGTTTACTGAGAGTCTACTGCATGTAAAGTGGAATAAAAGTCACGATCTGAAATGGACACAATGTCTGAGGGAAAGTGGTTCCAGTCTTTTGAGGAACGTGCAACAAAAGAATAATACAAAGTGTTAGTGCTGCTGCTAGTGACATGCGCCGCATGACATGCAGCTGGTGAGATAGCATCACGAATGACTGCAAATTTGAGCAAAGGTTCGAAGACTCCAAGAGAATGCGTGAATAAAAGCTTCTACCACACCTTACATAAAGGTACAAATCATCATTGCTAAGCTAGTGCTAAACAGACTAGGACCGAGGCCAGGAAATCACGACACAGGTACTGCCTTTGTCCTCAACTTGCCATGTTCTCTAGACTTGTTGCCTCTGTTTTTATCTGTTTAGTGTTGTAGCTTAACGATGAATTACCACCAACTCTCCCAAGTTCTTTATTCAACTTGGAATTCGTAACTTGGAAATTGGACTTGAGTTTGAACAATTGGATTTTAAACTTAGAAAGGGTGTGCCAGCAGTGACAAGGATAGCTGCAAAAACCTTGAGGCGGAAAACTGAGAAAGGAACAGGAAGTGAAACAGTCTGTACCTAACCACATAAGTAACTAAAACCCAATGACAATATAAATTATACACCATCGGTGGTTGTTCTAAAATGTCCTATGCAGTTAACTACACTGCTACCCGGGTTTTTGTGCCTCTAAAATTAAAACTCTGCATTGCCTCAGGGGGGAACTACTTTCTACAAGATAAGATTGTTAGCCTATGCAAAAAATCACATGCCCTAGAACAGGACTTCAGAATGATCATTAACAGCCATACAGTTTCACACAATAATTACAAGAGGGAACTTCGATGCTGTGATCATTAAGCTACCACAGGAATGATGGGTAATACGTTTCATCTAATGCTTGTAGCTTCAAATATTTTAGTGGCATTCTAAATATTTTTCAACTGTTACAGAAAATCCCTTTACTGGTTGCAGTCAAAACAAAATTGGCGAGGCCAGAAGGTGCAGCTGAACCCTGGCATGGTATTGACCTCGGTGGAAGCCTCGCTAACACTCAGCAGTGTGCAGATCATATGCGTCATTTGCCTTTATTTCGTGTACTATGCATCTCTGTGAGAGGATTACCTTTTGATCTCGATGGAACCAACTCTTGGTACTTATGTTCGTATGCAAGAGTTGCTCGCAAAGTATAGCGGTAAGCTTCGGCCAAGCATCAAGTAGAACAGAAGTTGTGTGGCCACTTTCACAACCAATATTTATTACGTGTAACAAAGGCTGTTCATGCCAGAAACTCGAGTTCGTGCAGTGCTTCTTTCGTGCTATCTTGTAAATTCAACAAAACGATAACTGGCGAATGCCGAATGGATGCGAAGCTGATGCCTTCACAGACGAAGTGTAGAATAAAAAAGCCAATCGACTGGCAGTTTCAGACACTTCAAAATATCACTGCTTTAGGATTTTAAGATAACAAAATTAGGCAAGACTAGCTGTACACCATTCGTAGCAATGAAGGACAAGACAACAAACCATTAGCAACATGCTTCATTGTTTATCACCATAGGTTGGCAAACTCGTGATTCAACTTGCTCAGACTCGGATCGGGCCACGAGTCTGAGTGAGTTTGGGTGAGCAATATTTTGGCAAGTCCCATTCAAGTGAGTCCAACTGACGAAAATATTGGCGAGTCTGAAGCCGAATGAGCTCTACCTTTCATTGGCGACCCATGGTCCCATGTACTCATCATCAGCATTACCAGCCGCCTTACATCGGCTTTTGTTTATACAAAAGTCTATTCCCACGCATCTCAATGCATTAGCGTTCATGCGCCACCTCAATATTTATGATTAGAAGGTGTCAATCGGGGGGGGGGGGGGGTGAGGGTGCCATGACCTACCTCCGCAAAACTGTTTCACGGGAAGTTCTTGATAAAAATATTTCATGCGAGTCGCGTATGCCATAAAAATGTCCTTACTGGATTGAAATCACTGATAACTCGTACTTGAAGGTACAAGATTGAAAAACGTATCGCAGAGTACCGATCATGTTGGATATTGGTGTTAAAGAGCATTGACGCCATGATCAAAAAAGCCCATTTTACGCTAATGGAGTCACGAGTCTACTCACACAGGCTCTGGTCAAGCCGCGAGTTTGGCTCAGTAATGTGTTGGCGGGTTTCAGTCCGCGTAGGTCCTGTTAAGAAAAAGCTGCGCGAGTCTGAGTCCAGGGGAGTCCATTTGAGGAAAGCGAGCCCTCAGAGCAAAATATATTTCTTGAATGAGTGAGTGAGCTCCAATTTTTTTGCCACCCTATGCTTATCACTATACAAACTGAAAACCTGTTAGGCCTAGCCAGCTAGGCCTGGCATGAACAACGGACCACTGATGAAAATATGCAAAAAGGCCAGCAAGACGAGCAATGTGTCGCAAGACTCACCCCGCGTATGCAAACCACGACGGGAACGGCACAGGAACTTTCGTTGATCACCGTCACTTCCTGGCTGCCGCAGCTGTTCGCACTGCTTTTTTCGGCACCGAAATGCAGACCGTCGAAGTTGATATTCTGGCTTGGCTCAAGGGTGATGCATGGCTCCTCGACTCGAGCAGCCAGAGTCATGCTGTGCAGGATTTCGTGGCCACCCTCAGCCTCGTCTTCAAGGACAATGCCAACCACAATCTCTACATAACCGGGACTCAGGGAGAGGAAGGAGCCCTGGGTAGTAAGACACAAGAGGTAGCGTCCACATTAATAACAACTATTGGCTGTTATGCAACCAAACCTCATTACAATGAAGTCAGACTTGACATAACATCAACTGGTGATAACCAATTGTTTTTGTGAGGCACTAGCCACCATTGTATATCAGCTCATTCGAAATGTGTCCCTTGTTATTTTACTCGCAGGCCATTGTATAAATACCAGCCTGTTAAAATATTGTTCATTGCTTTTATTTACTATTGTACAAGTACTAGCCCTGTTTGAAAGTTGCTCTTAGATATTCCGACTCCCTGTTAACTTATCTTTTTGTTTGTAATCTTACCCACTCCCATCTGTAATAGCTGTGGCCTTGAGAGTAAATAAATAAAAAACAAAACAAAATATCTTTACATCAAGCAACATTCTTTACAAGCCGACACCTTCCCTACAAAATGGTTTCCAGATTTTGTTCTCCAAATTACTGCAATGTAGGAACCCTACGATAATGTCTTTATGGTACTGTAGGTGCTACTAATGAAATAAACCTTACATGAACTGAACAATAAATTAATTAAATAAGTGCATGCAAAGGCCAAGGTACAACTATGAGGCAACAGTGACTGGACTCCCTGCTATGGGGCAATCTCACGTTAATACGTGAACGTTTCTGCATTTAGCCTTCATCAAAATGCGGCATAGGGAATCGAACCCATGCACTCATGCTTAGCAAAACAACATAACAATAGTTAGGTCACTATGGCAGGCAGTGTGTTATATTAGATCCAAAAACGTTTCATTACATCAGACCCCTGAACAAAGTACCGCAATTCCGTTTCCATCGCTACCTACGTCAAGGAAGTTCATAGTTTCCCCAAGTTGCTACTTTTGCTTTTGATGCATTTCTCACACTGTCTTTCTGAGCATTCACTTAGACTTTTGAATAGCAAAACAAATCAGAATTAATGGCACCTCTGTCTTGTACTAAGTTTTCAACTTTCACTATATCATAAATAATATCATGATTCCATTAACCCACATCTATTCAGGCATCTAAAGAGGACAAAATGCATGTATACATACCACTCAAATTCGACATGGCCTTCTTGGTTATCCCCTTAATTAAACCTCCTTTCAAGTAGTATTGCAACAGTTTCGCGTAAGCTGTGCACTGATAGCAAGTTTGCTTTATATCTTCTAACAGGCCCAGTTTGAAGAACTGTAATACATATCTTACCAGTGCAGAGTTCTATAACTGCATGCTCGGTGGTTTGAATTTTTATTTTGAAATAGTAATTTTTCGCAGGCTTTTGTAAACAACAAAAATTGACATCCCCTATAGTGCTTTTTTTCATTATTGCTACAATATTTCTTCATTTCTTCTCTAAACTGCAACCACTTTGGTGGCAAAGCCCTTTTGTGTGTTTAACATGTTCTTGAATAGGAGAAACTGAGTGTGTCAAGATTCCTTTTCAGACTGTAGTAGGCTGCAACACAATCTTCAGTCGTTTCCAAGTCTTTGTCAGCCAATAAAGATTTCAACAGCTTATCAGACAATTATTTTACCATCCCCAAAATGCTTAAAGGGCATCTCATGTTTACTTACAAGTGCAGAGAACAATGAACTGCCTACACAACAGCCTGCTAACTACACGCAGATTTGCTGATCGTCGTATTTCAGAAACAAGATATTCCCGATATTTTGAAATAAATTTTGAAATGCTGTTGCATCAGTCTCAAAAGACTGAAGAAATGGTGTGAAGAATGGCAAATGGTACTAAACCCCCCTAAAAACCGTAGTTATGACAGTCTCTAGAAAGAAAAATTACTTTAAATATACGTATTATATTAATAATCATGAACTTAAAAGAGTTCAGCAACATAAATACCTTGGTTTGATTTTTACAAGTGATCTTCGCTGGAATCAGCACATAGATAATGTGCGTGCAAAGGCCAACAAGTCTCTCTGGTGTCTTAGGCGCCATTTGCAACACAAGAAACAAACTGTTTAGCCTACAAAACGCTTATTAGACCAATCATAGAATATGCTAAAATTGTCTGGGATCCTTTCTCTGTAATCTTATACGTATAGCTTCTTCCCAAGAGCTATCAGCTAATGGAATTCTTCGACCGAAGAAGCCGTTTCATGCTCATCCGCAGATTTATTCTTAAAACACATAGCTCATATTCTCATTTGTAGCTAACAAAGCTTTAATTGTCTGTACGTGATCTAGTGCATTTAATTTTATTATCTGGTTGCGTTTCTTGGTGTACTTCATTTTGTCCCTTTATCTGTAAGTTCCGATAATACATGTTAATTATGTTCCGATTCTAGAATGATTATGTTTTTATGCATTTGTTTTCCACTCCTGTAATAGCCCTGTGTAAGGGCTGACAGTATCTGTAAATAAATAAATAAATAAATAAATAAATAAATAGATTTAATGCTTTTTTAATTAATGTACCTTTAATCAAGACATCAACTACGACACTTCAATGTTTAAGAACAACTGCAAACCCCAAAATCAATATCAGCTGCAGTGTGGCTCACAGAAAATCTTACCTGAATTTCGGTAAGACCTCCGCCGGCCACGGTGTACTGGCCTGGAAATTGAACGTTGACTGTCTCGGTGTTCTTGGGTACGTGACCATCGACCCTCGAGCGAAGCTGCCGAATTTGGTAGCGCCGGCTTTTTCCCGACGGATTCACCAAAGTAAGCGCAACATTCTGTGGTGCCCCAGCGCAAAGCGTACCAAGCTCAGCTCTCGTATGCTGAAGAAAGCCCTTTGGAAGAACCAGGCCTGCACAAGAGATGCCAAAAAATAATGACAAAGCCACACGCACATCAAAATGTAATTGTGTTTTTCTTCTCCATGAACTTCTTAATGTTTGACAAACATAAATCTGTTTCCTGGAATTGCCTAGAAGCTATGTTCAGTGAACAGCTGAAGAAACCACCGTTGACATGCACTGCCTCAGCCCTATACAGACATGAGCAAGTCATATACAAATGCTATGAACCATCGGCACCATATTGCTCCCAGAATGCGTTAAAGAACACATGTTTTCAAAGATGTGCAGTGTGCACATTTCAAGTCGATTGTTATCTGCTAACCATAACCACTGTGGCAGTGTTAGGAGTGCAAAGATGACCCATACCCAATGGTGCAGGCCATGACTGGGAGCTGGAGAGCACCGGGCTGCGAGAAGAACCTTGGATGCTGCTGGCTGTGCCAAAGAACTGGCTTGATTGGTTCTTGGTGGCGTTTCCGGATCCACCAAACAGTTCTCTGGCTGGCAATCGGCCCTCTTTTGTGGCTTCATAGTTTCTTTCAGGAACAAGGTTTTCGTCGCTTCGACACGTGCTCTTTGCTGCCAGGGATTGCTTGTACCCGTCCCCGCTTTTAAGTGTTCTTAGATCTGGACTACTGATCGACGACAGCTTCCTGAGGCGCACCTGGCAAATTAAATTTAGAGTTGACACTACATTGAGAGCGCTCCACATTTCCATTAACACCACGGGGGCCACGACTGATCTTGGAAACAATAGGAGACACCTTGCGGTGAAGACTCGATGGGGACTTCAGCGAGGAAACGCTCTTGCTTCCGGAGTTGCCAAGATGTGAAGCCCGGCTGTGGACTGGAAGCTGTGAGCCGTCTTTCTTGCGAGACGACGAAACGCGTGGGGGAATCCGCGATTCTGTCGATGAGCACGTGGAGCCCAGGCCAGAGGAGCGAGTTCGACGTGGAAGGCGATGTCGATGCAGTGGATATCCGAGACGCTCTTGCACGGGGAGCGGCACCTAGGGGGCGCTTGAAGTGACCATCCCCTTGAGCCTTCCTGTCAATTTGAGAGTACCGCTTGGAGGAAGCTGCATGGCTCAGATGAGTGGCAGCAGCCTGTCTGTTGGCAAGCCCTTTCGACCTGCTCAAGGATGCATCTTCCAAGGAATAGTCTATGCCCGACTCTGAATGCAGCGATGTTACGCTGTTCTCCAGTGACTCATCTGAAAAGCAAAGTCGCAGGAACTGCATAAGCACACCACTCAGCTAGTTCAGTGGTACACTTGCTCATATCTATGGCACTTTCCATGTAATAAATATGTCTTACATGTCGCGCCAAATTACATTACTTTACTTGCATGTTCCTTTGATATGTATTGCCAATGCATTCGGTACTAAATTCAAACAGTGAGAGAAGTCTCTAGCGTTAGGAGCATTGCCTCCTACAAATGAAATGCGGTAGGGTGACCCGGTAGGTGGAATGACATTTGGACCACTGACAAAACGTGAAAACAAAAATAACTCGAGTACGTACAATATTTACATGATAGCCATCTTAGTCTCGTGAAAAGGTCAAGCAAGCACATTTCTCTTGACAGCTACCCACCTCAGCAGAGTCATCGAGCAAGCATCATGTTCGCAACACAAAGTCAGTTTAAAACTTGAAAACCCAATTGATAAAATCAATTAACGGTATATAATTACCATCATACTGCTGCCTGTAGGTAGACTTTCTCATTCCAAGCTGTTGTTCGACGAGGTCTCGAATAGACAGCTTATCAGGCGCTGATGCAGATTCACTTTTGGTTTCTTCAATGGGTGGAGGGGCTTTTGAAAATCCCTGTCCCACCAAGAAGAAGAAAAAAAAAGACAGTATTGTCACAACCAAGCTTTCCACTGTTAACACACAAGAAAATCCCTGCTAAAACAGAATCTTTGCATTATATTTAATTAAATTCATAATAATTGCTAAGGTTTTACGTGCGAAAACTACGATATGACAATGAGGTATGCCTTAGTGGGGCATGCCTAGTGGGATTTGTTTAACGTGCACCTAAACGTAAGTATACAGATGTTCTTTGCATTTTGCACACATCGCTATGTGGCCGCCATGGCTAGGAATCGAACCCATAACCTCGAGCTTCACAATGCGACACCCTACATGCTAAGCTACCACGGCGAGTACCACTTCATTAAATTCCAGAATGCTACCAGTCAGGCTTCAACCTAAAGCTATGCAACAACAGTGGACTGGTCTAAAATATATCACGTGAGTCAAGCCAGACTGTATGTGCACTGCACTGAGAGTGAGGTACACCAAATAAATCTGTGACTGTTGTGATCGAAATATGGAAGTTTGTGCAAGGTTCATACTAGCATTAAACTATATGTCTAAATACAAATGCAGCCCCTAATTAGGGCTGCTAATGTGTGCAGCCTGGGGGGGAAGGAGGTCCCTTCCCAGACGAGTTTGGGACGGGCAAGCACCACACCACCCTGCCCACGTTAGTTAGTTAATTTGGTTTTTTTATGGCGCAAAAGCAGCTGGGGCTATACTGCGCCAGACACAAGACGTTAAGGGAAGGGCACTGAAATGATGAACTTTTAAAGCCTTATTTAAAAATTTACATTCTTTCAGAAAGCTTAGCACGTCAGGCAGGGGTACTATAGGGTCATCTCCTAGAAACAAAGCAGGGTGTAAAGGTACATGTTGTTTGTATAGTTTGCTGAAATGTTTTTGTCTCTGTGTGTCAATGTTGGGACATGTGATTAGGATGTGCATAAGTGTTAACGGTTCTTGGCATTTTTCACACGTTGGTTGTTCTTCTTTTGCGAGTAAAAAGTTGTGTGTCAGGTGGGTGTGCCCAATGCGGAGTCGACATAACACAACTTCGATAAACCGTTCTTGGTGACGGCAGTTCTTCCATTCACCCAGTATCGGCTTCACCAGATGGAGCTTATTGCTCGTGCACGAGTCCCAGTGTTGTTGCCATTTTGCTAACAGCGCTAGACGGATTGTTCTCTGGCTGTCTCTTAAGGGAACTTTTATTTTTGTAAGTGTTTTGTGTACTGCTAAAAAGGCGCACTCATCTGCTTTTTCGTTGCCAGGTATCCCAACATGACTTGGGACCCAGCAGAAACGTATAGAAGTTACCCCGCTATTTAGAAGTACCATGTTTAAAATGTCGCCAACTAATGGCTCGCACTCGGATTTGATATGTAGAGCTTTAAGTGCGCTTAATGAATCTGTATATATGATCGCTTTCTTATGTTTACCAGCGATGATTTTTCGAACAGCTTCATATAAAGCGTAAACTTCTGCTGTAAAAATAGAGATAAAATGAGGTACTCTCACACTAACTGCGCTTTCCCCTGTCACGATTCCAACACCCACATGGTTTCTTGTTTTCGATCCATCTGTGTAAAATTCAGTGTAATCTTGATATTTGTCCTGAAGTGCACGGAATTCCTGAATTATATGTTCTGGTGGGGTGGATTTTTTGTTTAGATGGCTTAAAGATATATCGCAAAGCTGCGTCAGATCCAGCCATGGCGGTAGTCTCGGTGGTTTTATGGCGACATTAAGTGCTTCTTAACGCAAGGCAAGTGGCTTGATTAAGTTCGGTTTGTTAAGGTAGTGTAAGCGTGAATTACACTTTGTGACAATGTCGTAGCAGATGTGTTGTGGTGATGACCTTATTCTTAAGACGTATGACAGAGTTAGTACTGCTCTTCGGTGACTCAAGGGAGGTTCGTTACATTCCACATATAAGCTCTCCACTGGCGATGTTCTGTAAGCACCACTGGATAGACGTAGGCCGAGATTGTGCACAGGGTCAAGACGCCGAACGTAAGACTCCCGTGCCGAGCCGTAGACGACACAACCGTAAGCTAAAATACTGCGCACGATGGAACGGTAGATGCGCAGCAGGCAGAGTCGATCGGATCCCCAGTGCTTATGGGATAACACCTTTAGAAGGTTGAGTGCTCTATTTCCCTTAACTTTTAGTTCGTTTATGTGAGAAAGGAAGTTGAGTTTTTGGTCAAATGTAACTCCTAAGAATTTGTATTCTTGTTTTACCGGCATTTCAATGTTGTTTAGTGTAAGAGCAGGGTCAGGGTACAATCCACGTTTTTGCGTAAAGAGAACGGCGGTAGTTTTTTGCGCCGAAAAGCGAAAACCGTTTTGGTCAGCCCATTTCGTAAGTTTATTGATTATTATTTGCAGTTGCCTTTCACAGGATGGTAGGCTGGATGCCCGACAGGCAATCTCAAGATCGTCAACGTAGACGGAGTGCATGGCTGTGGGAGGTATGACCTTGTTGATGGAGTTCATTTTGACTATGAAGAGTGTTGTGCTCAAAATGCAACCTTGCGGCACACCATTTTCTTGGACAAATATTCGGGAGAGCACTGTGCCCAGACGTACTTGAAATGTTCTGTTCGATAAGAAATCATACAAACAGTTCATAATTCTTCCACGAATCCCCAAGTCAGCTAGGTCTCTAAGAATTCCATGTCGCCAGGTTGTATCATATGCTTTCTCTAGGTCAAAGAAGACCGCGAGACAGTGCTGCTTGTGTAGAAATGCACCTCGTATTTCCTGTTCCAGCCTAACGAGATGGTCAGTGGTGGAACAGCCCTTTTTGTATCCGCACTGGTGTATGTCTATTAGGTGCTCCGATTCGAGAATGAAAGTGAGTCTAATGTTTATAATGCTTTCGTATGTTTTTGCGAGACAACTTGTTAATGCTATGGGCCTGTAGCTGCTCGGGGATGTTGGGGATTTACCAGGCTTTAGAAACGGTATGATTATTGCGTTTTTCCAACATTCCGGCATCGTACCAGTTTCCCATATTTTGTTAAAAAATCGGAGCAGTACCTTCGTCGATGCTTGGGATAGATGGGCCAGCATTGTGTAGTGTACACTGTCAGGACCAGTTGCAGTTTTTTTACCGGCCGAGACTATTCTGTTTAATTCGTGAAGTGTGAGTGGCTGGTTATAATATTCATTTGAAGCACTCGTAGTGGGCAGGCTCTGTTTTTCATCGGATTCTTTGTATTTAAGGAAAGAGTTTGTGTAATTCGCTGATGATGATACAATATAGAAATGTTCGCCTAAAAGGTTGGCCTGGTCTTGTAGTGTTGTTTGTGTGCCTGGGCTTGTAAAGCAGTGGTATTGCGTATGATAAGTACTCTCCTCTAAACTTCCTCACCTGATCCCAGATATGTTTCGATGTCGCAGAACTATTAATGGATGATATATATTTTTGCCATGAGCTCTTTTCCGCTTGCCTTCGAATGAATCCGCGCTTTGGCTTTTGCCTGCTTAAAGCTTACCAGGTTGCTATAAGTAGGATACCTTCGTAAGATTCCCCAGGCCTTGTTTTGCTGTTTTTTAGCTTCGGTGCATTCTGTTGTCCACCAAGGATTTAATTTTTTGCGCACAACACCGGACGATTGCGGTATCGCTTTTTCTGCCACTGAAATTATAATCTGTGTTATCCTTTCATTAAGCTCCTGAACGGAAAGTTCTGGTGAGAAAACCGCTTCAAGATTTGCGTTCTCAGTAAAAAGTGGTCAGTTGGCGAGTTGCAATTTCCATCGGCGTGGTTTGGTTGCAAATGTTTCGTAGGACGGTACGAGTTTGATTATGGCGGGCTGATGGTCACTGCCATATGATGTGTCGAGGACTTCCCATTTAAGGTCGCTAAAAAGACTTGGTGAACATAAAGCGAGATCTAAACAGCTAAAAGTGCGTGAGGTTGGTGAAAAATAAGTAAAAGCACCTGAGTTTAAAAGGCAGATATCATTTGACAGAACAAAATCTTCAACTGTCTGTCCTCTTCGATCAGTTTTCTGGCTACCCCAAAGAGTAGAGTGTGCATTAAAATCTCCTACTAAGATAAAAGGCTTTGGTAGCTGTTCTATTAAGTTTTCGAAGTTTCTAGTGGTAAAATGGGTGTGGGGCGGGATATATAGCGAACAGATGGTGATGGTTTTGTACGATAAAATGGTGACGGCTACGGCTTCGAAGGATGTATTCAGTTGGACATCTCGGGTAGGAGTGCCCCCCTGCACTACTATGGCTACTCCTCCCGACAAACGGCTGGAGCATTCGCGGTCCTTTCTGGCAACTGTGAATCCCTTAAGCACTTGTTGATGTTTTGTTCTTGAAGGCAGAATGCTACTGGTGAGAACTTGTTTATGATGTCCTTTATGTCACCTAAATTATGTAGTAGCCCTCTGCAATTCCAGTGTACGATACAAGCCATAGTGATAAAAGTAGAAAAAACTAAAAAGATGAGGTTTAGATTGAGCAGTTGGTATCAATATATATAGGTGACGTGTGTTCGTAGCAAATACATATTGCTAGCGAGAGCGGTAACCGTTCAGGTTACCGGTCCCTTTTTTTGTGTGTTTAGGACAATTTTTTTCTTTTTTAGTGCGCTCCGAAGAGCGCTGCTCCTTCGGCGTCGATGACGCCATGGTTTTTCCACCGACCTCCATAGCCTTATCAGAGGCACTGGAGGATCGAGGGCCTGGCCCTGAGACGCGCGTCTCGGGCCTTGGTGTCCGATTGAGTCGCGGGGCCTGCACAGACAGAGTCTGTGGGCCCGCCTTTGATGATGATGGAGCAGCACTGGCTGCTACCACCACGGGGGCAGGTGGAGCTGCTGCGGGACCACAGACGGTGGCCGCTGCAGGCTCCTGAAGCTGTCGTGGTGCTGCCCCCCTGCCGCACCACGCTAGCAAAACTTCTCTGAGGCAAGACTCCAAGCCTTTTCCTCGCATCAAAAAATGAAATTTTCTCTTTAACAGTGAGGGCAATGACTTCTTTTTCTTTCTTCCAACAAGGGCATGATCTAGAATAGGCCGGATGGTCGCCTTTGCAGTTTACGCAGCAGGGGGGATTCCTGACACGTGTCAGCCGAGTGGCCATTGGCGCTGCACTTGGCGCTGCACTTGGCGCATGCCTCTTTGCTTCTACATGATTGTGATGCATGGCCGAACCTTTGGCATTTGAAGCAGCGCCTCGGGTTCGGTATGTATGGTCTCGCGTTGATCTTGAGATATCCTGCGTCTAGAGAGCTGGGGAGAGTGCTTGTTCCGAAAGTTAGGATGATGTGTTTAGTTGGGAGTTGTTCGTTGTTTCGTCTGATTGTTATTCTTTGAACTTTTATGACATTTTGGTCTTGGAAACCCTCAAGGAGCTCCTCGTCACTCAAGTTGAGGAAGTCTTCTTCTGAGATAACGCCCCTGCAGGTGTTCAGCGAACGATGGGCGGTGATTGTGACATCAGTGTTGCCGATGCTGACTAGGTCATATAGCTTTTCTATTTGTTCTTTCTTTTTCAGTTCGATTAGGAGATCTCCGCTGCTCATTTTGGATGCTTTGTATTCTTTACCAATAGCTTCTCCGAGAGATTTCGCCACCAAGAATGGGGATAATTTACGCAGGCTTGAAGTTCCTTCACTATGCAAGACGTGGAAACGAGGAAAGTTGTCAAAGTCGGTACGGAGATTAAAGTGAAAAGGTACATCGGTGCGACCTCTTTTTAGAGGCCGATCTGGAAGATGAGGGAAAGCGTCTGCCATAGGATGGTTTTGAAGTTCGGCGACGGTGGTAGCCACCCACCACCGAGCCCAACATGGGGGCGCCACAGGTTTCAAGAACCTGCGAACGCCAGCTATACACCGCCGCTATAACCCAATATTCATACCCAAGACTGGATATGATACACAAGGTTAACCCTCGCCGCCTGGAAAATTGGAAGTGAATAGAAGAGAGAAGAGGACAGGAAAGATAAAAAAGTGATAGAGAAAGACGAAGATGTGGGGGAGAGAAAGAGATAGGAAAAGGCGACTGCCGATTTCCCCTGGGTGGGTCAGCCCAGGGGTGCCGTCTACGTGAAGCTGGGGCCAAAGGGGTGTGTGGCCTCCGCCGGGGGGCCTTAAAGGTCCAATCACCCGGCATCGGCTCAACCCCCAGGATCCCCTTTTCCCCGGACACGGCTCAGCCACGCACGGCTAGGCGTGGGAGGAGGTCGAAACCCCCCCGTTAGCTCGGGTCCTAGTGTCGCCACACACCAAACGCCTGCTTGCGCAGACGCCCCTGCGGGGCCTGCCCACGTGTAACAGACGGCTTTGGTTCAGTACCGTGGCAGGCACAATTGTGCACACAATGCTAAGAAGGGGTACTACATTGTAAGGCAGAAATGGGTATCTGGGGCATCTTTCTGCTACACAACAATAATCGTTATCTGGCTTGCTCCGAGTTCTCTCTCTCGAAAACTGTGCGCTCGCCCCATTCCTACCAGGAGTGCTTCGTCGCGCTGAGAGCCGCATGCAATTTGTGGTCAAGGTAGTACCTGGTTCGCTGCAATAGCACAAGGATAGCATGCGGGATAAATAACGACAATTATTGTGCAGCAGAGACACCCCAAATACCTTTTTTTGTCTTAGAATATGCACATATAATGAAAGAGGAGGAAAAAATGCTGTCACTTCGTAACGTCATGCTTGAACACAACTTTTGAATGTAAAAGGCTAAGCAATACTAATGAGTCAGGGGTAAGAAACGCATAAAGTTTGATGTGGCACAGTAAAACTACTGTGCCACATCAATTAGAATATCTGTAATCTTGCTGATTTGGGAAATTTTATAAATTCGGATTCATCCTCAGGCCCTGGTGGGTTGTTTCATTTGGATGAGCTTCAGAAGATGCTGAGTTTTGCAATTATGCAACAAAAAAAGAGCAAGAGCTTCACAGAAATTAAGTAGCAGAGTCCTGATCACTGCATTCATAACCGGAAGCGCATGGAAATGAATACGCCCACGCATGAAGCATGTTGACAGCCTGCATACAGAACTTTGTGGCCACCATCCACAATCACATTGACAGCGGCAGCACTCTCTTCCACAGCAACTGTGTCAAGCAGTAGCTTCGTATCAATTCAGTGCAGGGGCACTCGTAACAAATATGGCAGGAAACATTAAGGATAAAGCACGATTGTTCTACAGCCTGTACGCTGGTCTTAAACGCGCACGGTATGATGGGACATTGGACAGCTATGTTGGGACAGCTATGATGGGACAGCTATGATGGGAATTTGTTGACAACCCTTCCACTGGCAAAAATATTTTTGGGCATGTGCTCAAACCAATGTGTTTGGCCATGTTGATGATTTTGCTCAAAGCAAATTTCTGTGAAGATGAAATCTTACCCTGCTGTCTCACTGCAAAAAAGTTGCAAGGCCCTTTGCCACTACAGATACTAGATGATGAGATAACAATTATAGAATAGCAACAGCGTCGAGGATCTCATGTGAAATAGCAGCAAGGAATCATAAATTTCTCGGGTAAGTAAAGGCAGGTTCACACAGTAAGCATTCACTTAATGTTTACTGGATGCATAAAATCAACCTTCATTTTATTTACTCAGTTAAGGTCAACATAGGTGCCCATTTGCTGCAATTGAGCACAAACAGTGCCACTGAAATCCTCGATGAGGCATGTAGAGTTCATAAAATTTAGCCATGAAAAATAGATTGGGCTAACGACCAAGTGGATCCCCACATAGCTATTCAAGAAGCATAGGAGTAACTACTAAATGCACAAGTTTATCTGATGGCATTAGCATTAGCACATGCTGCAGCTAAGACAGCTTATACACTTACAATAAGATGCCTAGTGACATTGTCAAGACAAGTTTTAGTGTATACTTTCTGTGAAAAATGATTCACAGAAATAGTTACACATGTAAACTGCAGCAAAAAGGATCACTGCACTGTTTCCTCTTTGTTTTCGTTGGCTATGTTAGCCTCCAAGTTTCATGTACACAAAACAAGGAGCTGGCCAAGTTCGTGTCGACACATAAAAAGAAAAACATAGCACAACAAACTGGAAAAAAAATGTACAAGTGCTCATTGGTTTGCATACTTTTCACAATACATTTGTAGTATAGTGTTGCACAAACATTTGCTAAAGCCAATCCAAGTTTTGACACACAAGTGAATGAAAGGTGTAGTACTAATTTCTTTTGTTACACTTCTCTAAAATACCGGTAGACTACTCCACATATATTATAAGGATGAGTGGGCAATAGAACAAACCTCTCCCACGGACCCAGGCTCCATATTATAGAAATGATGCAGGTACTTACTAACACACGATCCATTGGCGCTGACCGACTTCGCAGGTACGCACTAATCGTAATCCGGTCATCTCCCCCCACTGGACATCCACGACGGCCGGCTGATTTCGCCGAACTGTGCACTTTCACAGGATGAAGGTTCTTCGTAGACCTGAACAATGGTCAGACAGTCACGATACCCACCAAGAAGCCAATGTGCCTTCACAGTGCCACGAAAGATGTGCTTAACTTAAGATTAGGCATGTGCGAATATTTGAGCACTTCGATTATTAAAACGAATATTACAGTATTCAAATTCGCTCCGACTCAAATTTAAATTCGTCCCAAATTCCCGAGGTATTCGAAAAGAATAAATACAAACCACACGCAACCCCACATAACTTAGTCACTCACACGCAACCCCCTGTAGAGGTCGTTTCACTGCAGATGAGGGGTGCTATACCATGAACACACCTCTTCAGGGGGAATCAGCATCGCCGCAAAGCCCCAATTCAAGGTTAAATGAACACATTACCCTCGCATCGATTCATCATTTTTTAAGCTTAAAAGCTTGTTCTTATATGCCCAAAGTATAGTAAATTTTAAAGTGTAACGTATTTTACAGGTTATAACTTGCATTCTACTGAAAGCCAAATCCTGCTACTATTCAAAGTTGCTTTCACTTCCTTTGAACCAAAAAGAATGAAATTTGCCCATGCCTTGTTTCAATTTGTAAAAAATATTGTGCCGGTTGTTGGGTCATGACAAATATGCACATTCTTCTTTGTAATATGTAATCTATACTATTCGAATTCGACTCGAAAGTATTCGACCAAATCATTATTCGTTTCAAACCTAAAATTTACTACTATTCCCAAATGCCTACTTAAAATATTTTATATAAACACTTTTCATAATGTTTACGGGCACCTTTAGAATAAAGAATTAGATATTACAATACTTACATCCAGAAGATGCTCCCGGTTGAACTGCTGTTCATCATGTTCAATTATCTCTGCAGCAGCATCTACAAGTACGAATCGTAGAAGCACAAAGCATTCTTACAAGCTTGTCACAAGCCATCTGAAGAAACGCACTTTTATGTACTTAAAGTGTGCATTAAGGCCTTTATAATGTAGAAACCTGTTCTTTGCAGTTATCTCTCACCACGGGTCCACACGTGGGGGTCTCTCGCAGTTATCTGTCGCGCCCTGCATATCCAGCCAAAAACTAACCATGACAGGAAATGGTGAAGAAGACAGGAAAGCAGCTGGTACATTGTAAATCGTATTGAAGATATATATCCTCAATACAATGTACTAGTTCTAGGCAAGAACTGAAGATCTTAGGTATTAAAGACTATAATCTTTCTTGGAATACTTCAACGCAGAAATTTTGGTCTGTCAGTCATTCTGTCTGTCCGTCTGTCACACGATTCAGCCACCGGGCCCAAGTGTAAGCACTTGCTGAATGCCCAGCCATCTTGCACAAGCGGCTGTGTTCATACTTGTGAACATTGTCGATCAAAAAGCAAATGTTACGCATATCTGAGGCACAACATCAATACGCAAGTATTAGGTGGTGTGTTCCTTTAATAGAAAATACATAGATACACATAGATACGCAATTCTAAAAACCCTAGTCTTTCCTAGGCTGCGCTGAAAATGCGACGCTATGCATGAAAAAGCCTGGCAGTGGCCCTGGGTTCTGCACAAGCTTATGTTTCCCGATGCCACTGCCAGATGGCGTCCATATCTCACGCAGTGTAAAGTCCCTAGAATAACTAAAGTAGCGCCATACGTGTCAATGTGCAGGCTCCTCCTCTCCCCTATGCTTGGTAGTGCGAGCGCCATCTTGTCCGTCCTCTGCGCATACCCTCTCCTCTGAAAGCACGGCGAAAGGCATACCCTCTCACAGGCATACCCTCTCCCTTGCACCGGGAGAGGGTATGCCTGTGAGAGGGTATGCCTTTCGCCGTGCTTTCAGCAGTTTCCTGGCGGACACCATAGAGGCGCTGCTGCAGCTTCTGGGAGAGGAGGCAGAGGCGAAGGGGCACGGTTGGCGCTACTTTAGTTTATCTAGGGACTTTAACGCAGCGCTTCCTCTATGTTATCAATGCCAGCCAGATGCGGCCGATTCAACATAGAGGAGGCACTGTCTGAGGCAAGGCAAAACATAGTAGTACGGCCGGCAGAAGACTATCGTCTTTCGACGACATTTGCAGCGAAGCATGCAGATACGCGGCCAATTTTTGTGCTACCATGACTCGGTACATATTTGGGCTCGGGCACAACATACAGATCACTCAGCTGAAAAGTACAGTTAAGGGCTTGCTCGTACTCCTGGTAAGCGGAAATGAAGTATTGATTATGGATGAAATACTGCCTGTTATGTGGCGCATTACCATCATAAGCTTATGTTTCCTGTTGGATGAAGGCTTCTCGCATCCCTCAAGGACTACCAATTAGCTCTTTACAACTTGAGTTGATCGCATCTTGTGTCTGCTAATTTCGTCCCTTGTCAGACCGCTTAGTTGTCCCATTACATATAACTAGAACAGATCACCAATTATAAGTCCAACACATTACATGGGCCAGTCATCAAATCCATCTTAATTTCATCCTCGTAATGTCCACTAAGATATCGGCTATCCGCATTTGCTCTATTCGCAACTCCAGAAAACGCTTCGTGTGCTGGCAACAGTGGTCGAAAAAACAAAGATGGCTACGCTTAACAGGATCAACGCGGCACTTTCGCTTGGCGCTGTGCTGAAGTTTCTTAATTGCGGCGTCGGATCGCGTTGTTTCGTCGAAGGCGAAAGGGTGCTGGCTGCCGACCATCTCATCCTAATCGACATAAAGGATTTCACGGGCGAAACAGCGGAAATAGTCGCGCTGTGCGTGCAGACACCGAGCCTCTTCGGCGAACCGCATCAGATTTTCTTCAAGTTGAAGAACTTGTCCAGCGAGCCCGAAGTTGAAGAAGGCAAGTTCTCATGTGTGGCGGGCCTCTCCGAAAGGTGCAAGCACTTGTGCGCTGCGTTGCTGCACTGTAACAGATAAGGCCTTCACCGTTTCCGAGGTAACTCTACGCTGCGACTCGTGTTGGCAATTGCATGTATCCCGTGAGAGAGTTTTAGTGCTGGGGCCCCATGCGGCTTGCGTACGTGAGCCCTTGCGTTCCTGTGTATACATAGTGTGCATTGACTTCACCGTGGCCGCCATCTCTGGGTACCAGCTGGTTGCGACGCCGCGTGAACCCTTACTCGAACGCGCGGAGCAAGAAACTATGACATCAGATAGGCCGTGCAGCATTTAAAAGCAAAGTTTGCATGAGTAGCGAGAGCCATTGGTGTACCTAGGGGTGTGGGGTTCACCCCCCCCCTCCTCCTAGAAACTTCTCATGCATATATACACACGCACGCAAGAACGAAACAAACGTACAAGGTGTAGTTAATACCACCCCGCCCCCCAAAAATGTCAGCTGTACGACCCTGGTGAAACTAGTAATAAATTTGAGAAATTCATAACTAATCGAAGTACATTAATTTTTAATTAACCACGTTAAGTTTCCGGAAATTAGCGATCGTTTATTCAGTGCATAGCTGTTTCAGCATAAGTTGCGCTTCGGCTGTTTCGGGAAGGAACCAAGCGATGCGCCCGCGAGTCGAACGCTCCAAAAGCTGGAACAAGCGCTTTTTGCAGTTGCTCTTAAATTTCCTGCGAGCTGACGAACTTAATCTGTTAGCGCGCCGCGTTTAATGAGAACACAGCACCGTCTGTAGACACCGGAGAGCAAAGGCAGGCATATACATCGTACGTTTGTCCATAAAATATATTTCAGGTTTCACTGCTACATTTCACACGGAAGAAACGTACGCCAGTGACAGGGGCATAGCGAGAAATTTTTTTCGGTGAGGTACACCCGTCTTTTATGTAATTCGCGCGTGCGTTTGTACGCGTACACACATGAGAAATCGAAAATTTTAGAGGGGAAGGATTACAGCAGGTTCATTTGAGAATCGGTAGCGCTACGACTTGCGCAGAAAACAAGCATACGCGAAAAATACACTCACAAACATAACGTAACTAATTTCCTAAAGCGCTTGCTTATATAAACGAAACTAACTCCGTTCTTTGAGAAGCCCGAATATTGACAAGAACGCACACACGCTAAATAATGGTGTACTCACCGGGGAGAATGAAGTCGTCGCGAACGAAGTGATTCGAACAAACCACCGTAGTGTCCGTCACCTTTTTTCCAATGCGTAAGTTTCTGACCCTCGCCGTTCTCCGATGCGCGTCGTCTGCATCCTTCGGGAAGTGATGGAACGATACATTGCCACCTTTCCACCGCGTTGCCGCGCATTGCGGCACACAGCAATGCTCTTTCGACTTCGCTTTCTTCTTTTTCGGGCTCGCGCGCGGCGTTATGGCGAAAATAAAGGAACCATGCGGCCGCTTCTCAACGCGCGCAACGTGATAGCATATCTCCTTTCAAGGTTGATCCTGTTAGTGCCGTTTTCAGGCGCGGCCGCTAGGTGGCGCGCTCAGATGGAGTCGCGAATAGTTCGCACCACTGCAACACAGGAAACTACAAAGAACTTCATAATACTATGTCTATAAACTGACTGAATTTCCCACTGGAAAACTCACCCGTGAAGCTTTCTTCAAAGCCCAGTGCAGCCTGAGCATCAACATCTGAAATGACAGTGCCAAAGAAGAAAATGCTGGTGGATAAACAATAAAGACCCAGTATGTGGCAGAAGTCTGGATTGCATATTACGCACACATTGATTTGATGCTACCCGTACGACAACTAAAGTGTCTAATGAAAAAAAAGATATGGGTTCGGTTTGTGTTCAGCTCCGATTGGGAAGGCATCGATCGAAAAATCCTTCCATTACACAAGTTACACATTGATAAGCCTACATGCAACAAACTACCGATGTCAAATGATCACCTCAAGAAGTTATTCTCATTAAGAACAGGCAGAACTGTGTAGGAAGACATGTTTTTGTGACATTTGCAGCCATGTTGAGGTGCAAGGCACAGCATGGCTTTAGAAGTAATGAAACTGCTTCTTATGAACACAAGTTCAGGAAAAGCTTGAGCAGTAGCGAGCTGTGAAGGTATACTAATTCGTTCCAAATCATCGAAGCCAGCCCCTTTATGCCAAATGCAAAGAGGCTGCTTATATGTCACCGTTACTGTAAGAGATGTACTTGGATCTACGTATGTTTGATGCATCAGCATTCTGTGGTCATTACGTTACCATAACTTAGTCACTCACCCGCATCAGACACATCAAAGCGTTCCTTCAGGTATGCGCTCGAACTCATCTTCGAAGGCGCCTCCTATAAAGTGCAAAGTGAATGTGAAATAATGCTACAAGTCAGTCCAACATCACTGCAAATTAACACATTATTTTTCCTTTAGCACAATGCACCCGATGATCTTTTCTCAATGATGAATTCCAATGTTACGTTTAAAAGAAACAAGAAAAAAAAGTAACGTGCTGAAGCCTCATGATACACGGTACTCAAATTGAAATGCGACAATTTTTTTTCTCAGTATAATACATGCTAGGAGCAATTGCTTGTGATATATATATACATATATCATGTCACAGCAAATCTGGTCACTAAAGGTAATGTTGGATCTGATGTAAGTAAAAGTTATGTAAGTAAAAGTTAAGTTAAAAGTCTGATGTAAGTTAAAAGTTAGTCGAGTCAAAGTTATGCAGATATGACACTGACTGTAAACGCTGGAAACAATATCAAGGACATTACAGAGCCTTAAATTTTCGCGTTACAAACTACAAGTACTCTACTCATATGGATCATCTATTTTATTCACAAAAGCAGTCAGCCAGCTATTTCATGAATGCTACAAGAAGCCTATAAAGACTTAGCTTCCCCTATTAGTTTTTCCATGCATTTTTAAGACAGCAGCCAGCTTCAAAGAGCTGATGATTTAACACAGTGCAAGAGCGGTTAAAGGGCATGATGTAGACGAGTGCTGTGCTCCACCATACCTATTTGCCCTTTGACTGCTGTGCTAATCACCCCAAAATACCAAACAGCCAGGTCATTCGCACTGTTTCCAACATTTGATTTAGCTAGTACCAGCATGCTTGGGTCTACTACTACCAGATGTTATTCTCTAAGTGTTCGTACGCACCCTCAATCATGGTGAATGAATAAGCTTTCAGAGCAAAAACAGACAAACACACGAGTACAAAGCAGACAACACACCGGCGTGTACTTGTATTTGTCTACCTTTGTGCTAAAACTTCCATAGTGCCTTTTTTAGCGCAAAACAACAACATAACACACATGACAGGACAAAGTGCTGTCATCCCATCTGCCTTGTGTTGATGTTTAGCGCTAAAAAAAGCAATATGGATTCCCACCAACTAGCCCGCCAACACATGGTGTCGCTAAAAGTTCTTCTGTGGTCCTGCAAAGCGAACTAGACCAACAGTCAGTGTTACTCGAATGAACTTCATTTGTAGACAAAGCTGTGAGCTCGCGGTGGTGGGCGGCCACCTTATTCCATATAGTTATGGGCTTGTGCCGATCGCCCAGCCACGATTAGAAGTTGTAGCTGATCCTCTGAACTTACTGGCTATTAAATGCTTGCATGTGCCTCATGGCCCTCTGTTTCGATTGATTTTGCTCCATATGCACACTAGGTGAACTTGTACTGTCATCCTTGCTATAAACGGTGATCAAAATTAAGGTCCCAAGTTCAGAACTTCGAGGTATGTGAAAAGCACTTTCGTAAATAAGTTATGCATCCATGGGGACACAGACCGAGATGACTATTATTGCTGTCAGCCATCAAATTAACTTTTTAGTGATTGCGGTAAGCAGGCATGTTTGCATTTAGAAGTTAGAAGTAGCAATATTTCTCAACAGTGTGGGGGTACTGTCAGCCCCTCTAAGTCGTTGGCACCTCATGGCACACGTGCGTCTCGCAGATTAGCCACTGTTAGGTTTAACAGCTGCTGAGTAAGGTGGTGCTGCGCTCGCGGGGTAGGGCTAGCGCGGTGGCGCCAGCAGCACCGCCTGGCGGAAGAGGTCAGGCCGGCGCACAGAAAACATTAGCGAGTCTCTCCTTGGGGTTGGCAGAGTGCGTCGACGGACGTCTCCTGTGGTGGGTCCATGGGGAACGACACGGCAGGTCATTTCCCATGGATCATTCGTGGTGAGTCGAACGTCGGCAACGCCGCATTCGCGGTATCTTGTGTTTGTTATGCTGTTTGCGGGTTGTTTTGGCATATTGTATAAGGTTATTTAGCGTATCACTAGTGATGTATCAGATTCGGCTGGCGAGCTTGTGATGTAAAAGCAGGTTAATAAATGTACACGTGTTGGTTTGCACGAATGCATGACTGTCTCCGTTTGTTCCGAGAGTGGCGATCATTTTCGAGATCCCATAACAGTACCACTTTGAAGAACTCTTCTAGCATGTACGAGCTCAGAGATATCTGGCTGCAAAGTTTAACAGTGGTTCGCATGATTACACATGTAGGGAAGTAAGGATCAACACAAAGCTCCTCTCCAATGTCCCACAGCAGTTGCATGTGGCATTTAACTTTTTCCCTACCACAGGAAAAATGAGTTTTTGTAGGTTGCACTAGATCTTTTTTGCTGAAGGAACTACAGCGCCTGATATTTTATGTAATACATAAACAAAAAGCAGAATACATGTACTTTTCATGCACACAAGTTTCCTTAAAGAGATATATACATTATGTGAGCGACATAACTTGCCAAATTCAAGATTGCGGGACAAAATTGAACACAGTTCGTAAAGGCACGCTTATCTACTCAGTCAAAAGTATAACAAATTATAAGATATACAAAATGTGCTGCCATCTAATAGGCACCATCTCAGAAAAATACAAAATTTTTCATAGAACAGCACGTCCACGACAAAAATATTATGTAAGCACTACAATTAGGCATGTCTTGTGGGAAGCAGTCCCTCAAATGTAACGCAAAGTGTAACGTCTCATGTCTTGCAGTAAACTTTTGTCTTCTGCTTGGTTTTCTAGAAGCACTTGCATTTCTTAGCTTCTATAAGTTTCCGTCCTGGCAGGCCGGTGCTGAAACACGAACCGAGACGGCCCAAAGCAGACAGGAAGCTAACCAATGTTAGCTTCCTGCGTTGAAGTTCATGATGCACCAACTAGCTTAACAGCTAGCACTTATGCATACTAACCAATGTTCTGGGCTGGTTTGCATCATCGTTGCTCTTAGAGCCAAAATCCGACCAAAAGTAGCATCCTCAGACTCGCTGCAGCTCAATAAACTGATAAAATCAGTTGCAAACACACCGGAATACTGATATCGGCGATGTTTTGAAGCGCGCGCTTGCTCGCCACATCCGGTGGCGGCTATGTTCACTTTCCACTAATATGATCCTGCAACTTTGGAGTGCATTCAAAAATAAAGGCCACGCGGAAAAAATAAGAACCGCACAAGGCAGAAAACTTGTTTTTCTCCTTCACGACGAATGGTGCAGTATGTCCAAGAACGGCGCAGAATGTATCAAAAGCGGCCATTCAAACCATCGATAGCAGACTATCGATACCCCATGGGTGCGGTATGGAAAAAGTTTACCTGAAGAGTTGAAAGGCATAGGCAAAGATAGCAGTTACCCTTTTACTACTGGCTGGCGATGTCAAGGAATAACTGCATGTCACATCAGGAAGGAACCGTGCTTGGACCCAAGCTGTCGTGCATGTGTAGTCATGCGAACTCCTATTATACATAGCAGCCAGATATCCTGGAGCACAGGCGTGCTATAAGAATCCTTCCAAGTGCAACTGTGTTGAAACATAACTGCCTCCTAACTTCATAATACAAACATGTCCGCTTACTGCAGTCACAAAAATGTTCACTATTCAATCTTAGTTAATTGGTCATATGACAGTGACAATTATCTCACTTCATGTGCCCCAGGCAATGCAACTTGTTGGCAGAGCTTTCCTTCATGTACCTTCCAGTGCCTAATTTTAAGAAATCCATAAAACTTAATTTTGATGACACTGTACTATGTCCTATTGCACTAATACATGCCAAGAAAAAGCACAGAAATAAGTTTTATTAGCAATAAGAAACAGAGTTTTATTTTTGAACCTCAGACTGCCATCAATGAATCATTTTTGTGTGGCGACTTAATATGATCAGGCATGCACAGAGCAGCACTGCACTTGCCTTTCTCCTCTTGCACTGCACACTTTGCTGTACCACTGGGAATTTTCGGCAATAGTATTTAGTGAAATACAGAAAGGAAAATACACACTCTGCACTGCTTTAAACACCATAGGAGTCAAAATGTGCCTCACACTGGCATGAACATTCTACAGATGCCATCAGAAAAATTTACAGTCTCCTTACTTTACTGAACTATGCTGCTATTCAGAAAATTAACTAAAGTGAAAGACAAAACTCGCCTCCATCACGGCCTGTTCAGCACCTGGAGATCTTGATGTATCGAGAAGGCTGAAATCTGGAAATGCACAATAAAAAAAAAAGATGCAATGAAGTTTCTGTCAACAGAAAGAGCCCCTCGGATGTCACCTTAAGGCATAAAACTCCAAAGAATTCCTAGAGCTGCCACACGCAATCTCGCATAGTACCAAACGTAAAGCATTGCCAAGGTCTATATCTAGTCTGATATTATTCAGAGTTTAAAGAATTTATGCGAGTCGTTTAAAAAAGAAAGCCTAGTGGCCAAGTGGCAAGCAGTGGCAGCATAACCATCAGCTGGCAGAAAGTATGAAAATACTCAGCTGGTTCCCCATTCACACAATGTAAAAAGAATTAGTTTAACACAAAACCCATAGTCAACTGTTCAACACAAAGAGAGAATGTGTTGTCGTTCTCTCTTTGTCAGTGTTTTTCATGCTGTCGGTCACTTCAGACCACGCAACACCAACTATCCCAACGCCATTCTCTTTTGCATTTAAGCAAATTTTCATTCATCCGTTCATTATTTCTGAATGCGCCAATGAACAGCTGTAGGCCATAGTAGGGGTGCACTTTGGTTACAGGCTTCTGTAGCCCTCAACTACAGGCTTCATATCACAGCCTCATCAACTCAGCAGCAGGTCTAGAGTGACCCCAAGTGTTTTTTTTTTTTTGACAAAAATGACTAGGCTAGTCTCAAAGATGATGAAAAGACCTTTAGGGCTGACCATCATATAGGTGCCTTTGTAAGCTGACTATTACAGTGAGGGAACTGCCAAGGTGCCTTAAGAACCATTGGTCACAAATACTTTGTCATGTTTTTTATAAAAGATGAAATTTTAAGTGAAATGCTAGAAAGTGTTAGCAGCCAGCAATAGTGACCCATGCCAATGCAGCATATGCTTTCTTTTCCACATATCTTCTGATGTTTTGGAGCACCGAACATAAAGGAATTTCTTTTATAGGGATTTCTTTGATTAGAAAAATTTTCTTACAAGAGAAAAAAAATTGACATGTTCATCCAAGTTTCTATGTCCTCCTCACATCTTCTTAGCTTACGCTCCTTTTCTTCACGTAGCAGTGTCTACCAATGCCTTTCTAGCAAAAGGGCTACAATGTTGCTGAAACAATGTTTGATTAGTAATAATCCCACACCTTAAACCCTAACAACTTTTTACACAAGTGATGCCATGAGTGGACTAAACACATATATGAATAAACGAAGCAAGTTTCCTTTAAGGGGGGTATGGTAGGGTAAGCCCCCCAAAAAATCGGAATTTGCAATTTTGACAGCGAATAATCCACTGCACTCTGAGGAAGAAACCTGCGGAAGCCCAATGTTGAGTGGCCACTCCAAGCGGTTTAAATGCCGCGCCAAAGTGCGCACGCTCCCTGGCGCAAGCAGTATGCGCACATAAAACTTCGTTTTTCTCAAATAGCGGTTTTTATAAATTTCTCAACTTCAATGTACCTTTTCTCAAAAAGTATTGAATCGATTCCGATGAAACTTTGCATGCATGTGCTACAACAAGTTGGAAATAATCTGAACTAAAAAAAATGCCGGATTTTTCTAAAAAGTAAAGGCTGTAAAAAAATTACACAGCAATGCGCACCGTCTGTGGCTTTGTGCGTGCAGTAATTTAATTTTTTTTTTACAAAAACTCCGTAAAGGATGTCTTAATTTTTTTAGTTCAGATATAACCTACAGGTCTCAAGAATAACACGGCTTAATATCACTACATTCCTTTTGGTGGTTGTAGAGAAAAGGTACATTGAATAATTGAACCACTTTAAAATTTGGGAGTGGGCCACAGGAAAGATAGGCAACCCAGGCATAAAAAGTGTGTCACGTGATAGCCAGTGGCATTCTTTGTGAGCACTTAAAGTTTTATGTGAATACTTGCAGCCGTTTCTAAAATATTACGTTAAAACTGACATATACCATTTGCCCTACCATACCCTCTTAAAAGAGTACTGACACAAATATTTTACATCTTGGTTTTTCTGCTGGAACAAGTAGCTAACGACTTATTTATCACGGCTGAAAACCTTGCTTGCTAGAGCATGCGAAAGTCCTGGAGACTTTTATAGCGCCCAGTCGTAGCTTCGGTTCAAAGAACACCGAGTGAGGGGCATACACAGAATGGTTTCACGTACTGGCTACGTGAGCACACAAGAAACCCTGTTCACATGAGCCCCACGTTGACTACTCTTTTCAACGAAAGGCTCCCTGGGCACTGCTATAATCCTTTCTAGGATGTTGTAAATATGCGTGACCCCCCAAAAAATGCACTGCTGAGGCAAGGACATCCGAGCTTTCGTACTCCTGTGCAAGTCCATAAAGAAGGTGTACCCTTCTTTTCCTTGAAAAGGTCTGCTAGGAGAGAGGGCTCACAAAGGATTATGGCAGCTAGTACAAACTAGCAATGCAGGTGGCTCTTGGATGTTTACGTTAAAACCAAGTTGGTGTCGGTGTCGTGAGGTGGGGTGTTTCGTGTGCATTTGGATGACGCACAGATTAAAATTAATTTTTAAATATGTTCTAAGCTATATTAGCCGTTGATATTTTGTAGATTATTCGTGTGTGTCCCCACACAAATCTATCCCACAAGTTATCGCACCTTCAAAATTTTGTGTCAGCACTCCTTTAAACATTTATTAACAGCAAGATTCTCATCAAATCTATCCAACAAGTTATTTTGCCTTTAAAATTGTGTGTCAGTACTCTAAGTATTTATTAACAGTAAGATTCTCATCAGATAATATTTTTGTGGAATCTTTGAAAGATGTCTACCAAGTATTACATGAAATATATGACCCTGTAAAACTTACTGGCAAGCAATAATTTTCATGTCTGACTATGTATTTCATATATGCTTACCAATATTGTGAAATTTACAAGGTGTGCCACAGTAAAAATGAGGGGTAAGAGGGGGGACAAATGAATCAAGGAGGTAAAAGCAGAACGCTCATTCCTACCTAGGCAATCATCGCTGGCTAAGATGCCCAGAGACGAGTCATCGCCACTGGTTTTGCGAAAGAGGTTCGTAGCAATGTCGGCGCATGTCGGACGTGAGCGGCGAGTCCTACAATACAGCAATGACAGCAGTGGAAAGAAGTCTCAGGGACAGAAAACTAGTGAACTACAACAGATGTTGCCTGTGTTTGCTAAAATGCTTCTAACTCCCAAAACATATAAGGCAAGTCAGCACTAGAACCTTTCGACTGAAGTTACAAAGGGAATAAACGGAACTGGGTGGTATAAGCACAACTGCCTAAGATTCATCTTCTGCCTAAAAGAAAGAATATGCAGCTGCCAAACTAATGTGCATGCATTATCCCTTGTTCCCTTTATCCCTTTTAACTTGTGCATAGTAAACCTGGTGCTGTCATTTGGCATAGGGCACAATTATCAACACTCCTGTTCGCACACAAAAGATAAGGCTTACTTCAAATTTAGCGAACACACAGAACTGCAGTGACTAATGCTCTTGCTGCTCAAGAAAACTCGTGACAGAAAGTGAGGTTGGCTTGTAGGCATGAAAATCGGTCAAGTGAAAACTAATGAAATGCTGTCAGTCACACAGTAACTATATATATTCCGATATTTCTATAACCCTAATCCCTTTTCCTGCTTCTACTTCTTCAGTCTTCTTCCATTCCCTTTCCTTTCTTATGCTTGCTGTTCAGGTGTCTAATAATAATAACAATATCTGGGGTTTTACGTTCCGAAACCACGTTACGATTATAAGAGACGCCGTAGTGGAGGGCTCCGGAAATTTTGGCCATCTAGTGTTCTTTAACCTGCACTGACATTGCACAGTACAAGGGCCTCTGGCATTTTGCCTCCATCAAAATGTGACCGCTGCGGCCGGGATCGAACCCGCGACCTTCGGGTCAGCAGCCGAGTACCATATCCACTGCTCCACCACGGTGGACGCTGTTCAGGTGTCGAATTCAAGTTTAGACAGTTATATTAAATGAGTTTTCTACTTACAGTAATGTGGCTGACCAAAGACATTTCGGCACACCTTTCGGAGCAGCTAAAACCTCACTTTGGAGCAACAAACCAGCCTTTAAAAAGCAGTTAGTCTAACATTCCTGAACGAAAATATTTTGTCTCTAAGCTGGAGCAGTTTTATCATGTCAAATAAACTCAATATATGCACACATGCATGTCTGTTAATAACAATTCGGAAAATGATTACTACTCTTTGCAAGTGTAACAGGCCACCTAAAATTTTGCTGCAATACACTTCGTATTCACAATTCAATGAGACTTTCCGCGACGCTTTAGGTGCAGCACTGAAAGTACAGGCGGCATAAATTTTCCATGCATGTTTACCGTCAAAAAGAACTATTCTAACAATGTTTGGCTTCCAGTACAACCTAGGGTTTCACAGTGATGTGATTGACCAAAGCCATTTTGGCGTAGCTCCTGGAGCAACTAAAATCTCACTTTGGAGCAGCATAACAACCGTTTGGAGCAGTTACTTGCCACGCATTTTCGGCCTCAGACATTTGTTTTCTGCCGGAGCTGTTGCACCACATATCAAAGGAAATCCATTTACGCAAGCATGCATGCATGTTCACTTGGAGTACTCCTAAACACAAGATTAAGTTACTGTTCTTCGCTTTTCTGCAGACATCTTTAAGTCAGCTCAAGCCACCTAACACTTCCCAGGAATTCACTTGGTATTTCAAATTACTCTCGTTTTCCCTGAAGCTTTAGTTACAATACTGGGAGCACAAGCTGTCTAAAATTTTCATTCATTCTACTTACTTTAAAAAAAAGTATGATTACATCTGTGCTTTTAGTACAACCTAGTCCTTCATTGTGTGGAGAAGTTTCTGCTGTCGTGTTTTATGTAAAGTATAGTTGGGGTCCTGCTTAATGAGCGGTTATAAGGAACAGGGTTCAGTAACTGGCCATTTGTTCCCGTTATTTTATGTGTACTCGACAAAATTTATGGTGATGGGGGAGTATGTATTTACATTTGACAAGCCGTTTGACAGTACAGTTGCCGAGGTCGAGAAGCCCAGCTGAGATATGCCGGAATACTGGGACACCATGCCTTCTCAGCAAAGTAACGGCCACTGTATAGGACGTGGTATTGTTGGTAAAATCTGTCCATTGTATGGCCTTAAAACTTATGCTCCCAGCATGAAATACTTTAGAAGTTGACGAGAACAAAAAGCACGACAAATTAACAAAAAAACAAATAAAATAAACGGTTGGTTCTACATGCACGTACTGAATTACTGTAATCAGTACAGTCAGTCAGTAAAGACAGCCGTCCTAAAAAAACTATAGGTCATTATAACTTTTCACTGACTGTATAACACAACAGTTAGAAACGATGTTATTGAACTCAATAATGTTACCTCACGGAATGGACTGGTAGTAATAGGAAACTAACGCAGTAAGTTTCGCAATATGGGAGAGTTGCAACTGTTTGGAAGGCTTGCGCCCAGCAACTACAACTATCACTTTCCTGTCTGCTGCGATGAGTACTCGAAATTACAGACGTAACCTATGGATTTCGAGCGCTTGCCGTGATGTTTCTCACTGAAAGAACGCAAAAATGGCGTTTTGGCGCATGCTTGGCGCAAATAATGAAATTTTTGCCAAGATGTAGCAGGATGTAGCAGGTTTCACCTCTTGGCGCAATTGGCGCAGCTATCACATCGCTGCCTTCAGTGTGCGGTGATGTGCCTGCTCTTTTGCCTTATGAACAAATTAGCGAAGATCCTGGTTCATAGGCAATTAATAAAATACATATACTTGTGGACAACTTTTCTTGGCAATGAAGCAAAGGCTACGGAGCCTCATCACCAGTATCCTACCGTCGGTGAATGTAATCCCCTAAATGTATCCGTATTTTGTACGCGAGATAAAACTAGCACTTTATTTTCTATGTGCAGTTTCTTGAGACAGGACGCAGCAAGCAGCAGTGAAATATTCGTATTTGTTTCCCTTTATAAGTGGTACCTTTGCATTTTCCCGCTTTTTACGTGCACCTCAGATGCTCAGCGGCGTCTGCATGGGTATGAAACGCTGATTGCATGCAGCCGTCACTTTCTACAATGGCACGAGACAAGCGCCAAAGCGGACTACTTCGCGTACAAGTACATGTGAAGAAGCTCCGCCCCCGCAGCTTTCCCTTCATTGCCGAAGCAAAGTTGTCTGCAAGTACAGTAATAATTGATTGGTGCTTTGAGCTCAAAATCTACATCATGCTCCATGCAATTTGCTGTAATGGAGGCTCCATATTTACTTCTGACAAGTTCTCTAACATGAATTTCTGCCAAGGTCGAGAAGCAGAACAGCGATACCAGGATATAGCAATGCCATGCTTTCTCAGCGAAATCTCGGGCAGCCACTCCAGCAAGTGGAATCATTCACAGATAAATAGCGATTTTTAGTGATATTCCACGGAGATGTTAGCCTAGTTTATTGACTGGCTTGCTACTCCCGAGTCATTCATAAATTCTGTATACCATATGGAATTAATCTTAAGCCCCTGCATCAACTCTAATGAAAATCCACTAGAGTACCAGAAATTTTTGTAAAACAACTTAGTTGAAATGATACGGTCTGTTTAAGTACATACACGCAATAATTGCTGCAATTATTGCAATCATTCAAGTAAAAGACTGTCGTCATACGAAAACATGTAATTGCACCAAGTATTACTTTTCTCCGACTCCATAACAGTTAAAAACCATTTCACTGACCTAATATTTAATTGCAGTATGGTCTAGTAATAGTAGAAAACAAAACTTTATTGACACAGTATGGGGTAGTTGGAATTGCTTAGCAGGGTAGGTCTGGACAGCTCCTCGTACCCCCCCCATCAGTCTGGAACTTTAACATTCAGAATTACCGACTGAACCATGTAAATTTCGTAGACTGCTGGAATAAACCTTCCACATAGACATAAAGCATTTATTAACACAATTATTAATATTGCATGCCTCTCTCAATACATGGCAACTTCAGCTCCCACCTCCAAAGGCTCATCATCTTCTTGGTCATTACAATAATAATAATAATAATATCTGGTGTTTAACATCCCAAAACCACGATATGATTATGAGAGACACCGTAGTGGAGGGCTCTGGCAATTTCGATCATCTGGTGTCCTTCAACGTGCACTGACATGACACAGTACACAGGCCTCTACTATTTCGCCTCCATCAAAATGTGACCGCCGCGACCAGGATTGAACCCACGACCTTCGGGTCAGCAGTCGGGCACCCTAACCGCTGCACCACCGCGGCGAACCTTTTTGGTCATTACAAGCCAGAAACCTTTGCTCTTTATCAAATTCCCATGCAAGCTGACACGCTTTCGCATGCTGCGAGCTATTTGTGCAAAGCAAATGTTCCCCGAGCACTCTTTCTGCTTGAAATGATGGCAGCACAGTTAACAGCAAGGCAGGGGCTAGGATGCTGAAGTCGCCATCAATGAGATGCTATGGACATGTCTTTGTAGCTGGGCAAGGTGGTTGCAGCAGGCAACATCATAGAGCGAATGGTGGCTAGTTATGGATATGCGAAGCTGTATCCATCAAGAGATGACTCCAATTTACTTATCAGCATAAACTCAATCCAATAATCTACTGAGAATGTGGTTATTGACCTTTAAAGATTTCTTCAACTACATAGCTTTCACCGGTTTGCTTGCATAACCACTCAAAATTACAGCGGTTACTTAAATATGAATTTCAGGTGCCTGCCGCTCCTTTCTGTGAAAGACTGCGAAAACGAAGCATTAGTACATACTGAGTGCAGATAATAGTATTTTTGTCAAAATGTAACAGGCCTCACCTCTTGGCACAATTGGCATGGCTATTATATCACTGCATTAATCTTAGAAAGGTTACAACACACACAAAGAAACAAAGTCAGGGGCGGCGCCAGCGGGGTGGCAACAGTCCCCCCTAAAATTCGTGCCTGCCCCCCTCTTTTACCCCCCTAAAAGCAAGCATATCCCAAAACAACGCACAAGTTCCATGCCTCCCTGCCCCCCCTGAATGAACCCACTTGTCGCGAGTGCCCCACCAATAAAAAAATCGTGGTGCCACCGCTGAACAAAGTGAAGAAGAAACAAGGCACAGCACTGAGTCTTGTTCACTCTATCCTCGTCTGCGTGCACTGTAAGCTTTCTAAGATGCAATACCAACTAGCCCACCAAGCCATCCTCATGAACTGAATTTACCTGCACATATCTTTTGATAACAGGCGCTATTGCCTTGATAGGCATACCTAAGCAGTCCGAATTAGAGGCTGCATTTGGCTCAAGCCATGTAGTATACCACTGAAATGAACTTTTCCTAACAAGGCTCCTAAATTCCGTCAACAACAATGGTAGATTTACTTAGTGTACCTTCCTCAATGCACATTAAGTCCAGCTTGATCGCCCTCGCCGGGCTAATGGTAAGCCTAAGTTAAACATACGGAGAAGAGTTGATAGGCATTTAAAACCAACACCGAAGCGCATTCTTCGAAAGTATCCCAGAAATATGGTCCGGCAGTCACGGGAAGCGAGAAAACAAGCCGTACGTCCTTGGCAGTTGATAATCGACCTGTTTATAAACTCAAGCGAGAAAAAGCGTATTGACAGCGAACGGAATAGTGGCGAGCAGAGCAAGCTCTAGTCCGCTGCCGCAATATAAGCAACTGGTTTCAACTTGACAGTGGTAGGCTGACATGCCAAAACGTTAAATAGCGGTATGTTTCAACTCTAGCAGTCTCCGTCATTTCAAAACCCACGAAAACAAGTGAGGCGTCACCCGCATGAGCATAAATAAAAGATCTCGCATTTACGTTTGCCACTTTGGCCCTTCGCACATCTCATTTCTAAACGGAGTAACTCTGGGTTTTACCACACACTGTTTTAGGAAGCATGCCCTCTCAGTTACACTTTCGACGACGTAGTTTCAAGGCAACCTTCTTGTTAACGCTTTCCGAAACAGTTGCATTGCAGTTTCACGCTTTATACAATGAGTGTCAGAGGACAGTTTAAACGCAAAGTCTAGTTTCAGTGCTCACTTTACCGTTGTTCAGGTAGAACTGTTGACGTTGCTCGTGGTTCACTAGTGTGCAGCGATGACAGGTCGGTATCGTTCAAAAAAGAATTCTCGTCCATCGACACAAGCGAAGGCTGCAGCAGAGGAAGTAAAAGAACGAGCGACGCGAATCATAAAATCATTTCTTCTTTCTCAAAACCGCTCGCGCGCTTTTATAGATTTCGTGGATCGCGGCAAGCGGATATAAACCGGATTGGATCGCGTTGGATGGAGAGTAGCGATGGCGATGGTGTTGTTAAGCCGTGTCCAAATCCAGCCTCTAAAATAATTTCTGATGCCATAGCAGAACTTTAAATCGCGATTAAGCCAGACCTGAATTTAATTTCTTGAATACGACTAGCTGTCTTCCTCAGTCCGCTGAAAAGACACAATTAAGATAGAGCTCTGACACCCATTGAGGGCTATGAAACTCTATGGAGGGCCCCGTGCGACAATCTCGAAGGCTATGCAGAAATAAGCATGGAAATAAGTCACGCCTACTGTGTTTGAAACATTATTTTTCTTTATGGCAGTCATGCTGTGTTTCCAGTTTCTACAAGAGCTTTATGGCACATCAACACATAAAATCATTAAGACGCTGACTTCCATTGCTCTGAGGGAGCCGTCGTTGGAAAGAAGAACGCGAACAGCAAGAAGAAAAAGAGCACAAAACTCATTTTAACTTGGACGACACATGTCCTTTCAAGTCGTGGACGTGAATGGGCCACGTGCGCTGCCAAGGCGACGCTGCCAGAAAATTACCTAATAGCGGCCCCATCGCAGCCTCAGAGATTAAGTCGATTAGGTCGCACAAAGCGAGCTGTTCGCCTGTTAAAGCGTTTGGGCCATTATTGGGTGGTGTTGCGCCATAATTTCCAGAGTACCAATGACCTGAACAGCTTCGCCATTTTCACCATAGTGTGTGTGTGTGTGTGTGCGTGTGCGTGTGTGTGTGTGTGTGTGTGTGTGTGTGTGTGTGTGTGTGTGTGTGTGTGTGTGTGTGTGTTTGTTTGTTTTGGAGGTAATTAAAAGGGGGGTTTCAGTGTACTTGATGCAGTGTGGACACAGGTGTGCACCGGGATCCCCTTCAGGGGCTAAGGTCCTATTAAGTCAATGTATGGGGCAGACTTTGCGCCCCCCCCGCCCCCACTAAGGTGACTAGGGGGGAAGCGCCGCCACTGCCTCCCCCCCCCCTCGTGCGCACGCCTATGAATGTGAATATGGGGGCGCAGCGCTGGCCCTAGCTCTTAATTTCTTTGTGCACTTGCTCTAAGCACGATGTGAACAGCTAGCAGAAACCCTTCGCGAAACCGCCATCGCTGCGATAACAGCGATTGCATTTTGATTATATATGAGAAATCAGCTGGGGCCGTTTCATAACATTTTTTTGCTTTAGAGCGTGTGGTTTACGAATGAATAGCGAAAACACGGAGAAATGCGAAGGTACACATCAAACGCAGAGTTAGGGAAAAATGTATGTGCAGGGGGTGAGTTTACCATCAGTACAGTTTTTGCAGCAGCATTGCTCAACCAGCATAGTGCAACAAGTTATCTTTTGCGTGAAGCTGTTACTACCCGCCTGATAGCGAGCTAATCGTGGTATGTGACGCAGAAAAAGCGCGGATTTAGATCTTATTGCATTCGTTATACAACTAAGAAGTTCATTTAGCTAATGAAAGCGATTCTGGTGTTCTTCTTTTTTAATTATCTGCAGGTCACGCGGCTGATCCGTCTGTCCAATCAAGAAGGACAGTTTATGCTAAACATCGCTAAAATATTTCTCACCCAACAAGGCCCGTAGCCAGGGGGAAAAAGTGCCCTAGCCTCCCACCCCCCCCATCCCCCCCCCCCCCCACCCCACCTCGAAATTCGGATGGAGGGGGCTGTTTTAATGAAAATAAATAATGAAAATACGGGTTTTTCAAAACCTTCAACAGGTGGGCCGCCTCCCGAAAAAAATTTCTGGCTACGGGCCTGCACCCAACTGCATGTAGCAGAGCACGAAGTTGCCACATTCTCAAGCGGCCTATCTTCATACAAAGACCCGTCCTCACTCTCTTCGGAGGGCCAGCAGCATCTCGATTTCTTCCTAGAACAGATTTCTGCCATTGGCCAATAGCTGCAGCGTAAACCGAGAGCGGCATTTCGATCAGGTGAGCTCCTTAGATGCCAATGCATGTGGCTCCTTTAGCTCGCTAATACAGTAACTCTAATGCTTCTTGGTGCCGCTGGCGCCGCGCTCTGTAGTATGCTACAATTACACCGTAGCAGCACTAGCGCGCACCAGAATTACAGCGGGAGAATGTCACCGCGTTTCATGACGCGCATTGACGTAGCTTCTTTTCCCCGTGTAATCCCACCTTTTCAGCGCGCCCGTCGGGACGAGAGAAGAGGGAAAGTGCTTAAAGCGTGCGACGAATCTTTAACTCCGCTAGTTCGTGACGGATTCGAAATTTTTTTCCGGTGGTCGATTCTCGAGGCAACACAGTTCGATACTGAGTACATACCATACCATACCATACCATACCATACCATACCATACCATACCATACCATACCATACCATATACCATACCATAAGATACCATACCATAGAGATATGTAATATAATTGTGAGGTTTTACGCGCCAAGCCCATATTATGATTATGAGGCACGAGGTTATGGGGGACTCCGAAATAATTTCGACCACCTGGGGTTCGTTAACGTGCACTTATATAAGAAAGTATATGAGTGTTCTTACATTTCGCTTTGCCCTTATCGAAATGAAGCCGCCGTGGCTGGAAATGGAACCCGTGTCCTCGCGAGTTTGGCAGTTGGACACTGCTGGATGCTATCTTGCCAAGCGCAAAAGTTGGGTATACCGACAGAACTTCTTGGTGAGCGAGTCGGTAGAATAATAGGGGTGTGCGAATAGTGAAATTTGATCTCGAATCGAATTCGAATCGAATAGTGCCGAATAGTGGCCAAAAATATCGAATTCGAATCGAATATCGAATAGTAGCATTTTCGGGGAGGCGAAAATGCTCGAGGGCCGAGTGCTACATTTAGGTGTACGTTAAAGCACCCCAGCTGGTAAAAATTTCCGAAGCCCTCCCTACAGCGTCTCTCATAATGATATCGTGGTTCTGGGACGTTAAACTCCATCAATTAATATTGATATCGAATAGTATTTTTATATGAAACGTGTACCACCAGTTATGGCAAGACAAAGGAAAGGTAACGGAGCTAAGGCGTGCTCAAAGTCGGGACGTTTTACGCGACCCAACTACACGACCAACATGTCTTTGCTGGGTTGTTGGGTAGCGTACGCGACCAAACTACGCTCACATGTCCGTGCCTTCGTTTCGGAAGTGATGTGGAGGGCTTCACAGTTCTCCCGTGAGTTTTTTTTTGCGTGCGGAAACGGCATAATCCCCTTTAAAAAAAACATGCTCTCGCTTTTGAACACGGATGTAGGTGCAAGTGTCAACAAAATGCCTACTCTAACGATGTTAGCGTTTGTTTTAGCCACCCAACCTAACCAAGCTTCACATTGGCCTTTGTCGCGTTTTAGATATTCGCCCAGTCGAATTATTCGAAACTTCGAATACCAGCTATTCGAAAGTCGAATCGAATTATTCGATTAGGTACTATTCGAGTCGAATTCGAAACTCGAATATTCGCACACCCCTATAAAAATATAGATCATGGGTGAAATGGCGCACAGTCAGATGCAGTGAGAAACGGAGAGAGAAAGAAAGAACGTTATAAGACACTGGGTATGTGTGCCCCGAGAAACAATGCTTGTTGAAACCTTGCTGCAGAAACCTTGCTTCGTTTCAGCAGGCAGAGCCCCTCTTCCAGGGGCCCTCTATCCGAACAGACAAATTGGGCACTGCATGTAGATCTTATTACGCGCCAATAGTTGCCCAATGCCCCATAATGAATGAGCCATTGTGACACGTGCACGTATTCTCGGCACTGGGCGATAAATCACAAGCACGTATCGGATAACGGAAGCTGACTCTTCGTTTTTCTTCTGTAGCGCGTTATCTGCGCATACGCGAAATCAATGCAAAAGTAAGCATTAACGTCTCACATGAGTGGAGTGAGAGACTTTGAGCAGAGAATATACTGATACAACGTGCACGCTCATATTGATACATCACAGTAGCGTACTATGCAGTCAGAATGTTCGTGCTCTTTGGAGTCGACGGTGGGATACATCACTTGGTCAGGCTGCACACTGACTCATGTCTTCGACGAGTGAGCGTTCGCAAATTATTTACTGCGTGCTAGGAACCTCCGATTCTCGTTATACTCCTCACTTCCTTTCCTCTTGCATCTGCGAAAAATTAAAATTTACCGTTAAGCAAGCTAGGGAAATTTGCGGACGTTGTAATATATTTGTAAAATTCCAAGAAAGCTTTCCTTCATAGTGTACGTTGTCCCTTTGCTTGATATCAAACACGTAAAATACAGTATAATTAAAAAATCAACATGCTTCATAACCATCACATCCAGCAACTATATTAAATTATCTTATACGGAGATTCATGCATTATGGTTGTATTGAAAAATCTCGAGACCACTCAATTAGGCGAAGTTAAGTGACCAGCAGAGCTAACGGGGGCAAAATTTCATTTGGGCGTTGTCTAAAGGATGCGTCAACGTATAGTTTTATTGTAAACTGCCCCCATCTGCACAACGTTGTTTTCTGTCGGCAACGGCACGACGATCATCTTTCTAGCGTACGTCAGCATCTTGAGCGGCCGTTTACAGAGCACACGGAAAAACTTATATTTGCCATCAAATTTTCGTAAAGCCAGAATTTTCCTGATGTGTGCTATTCTTCGTGTCAGCCTTACATGTTCTTCTGTAGAGGGCCTTTATTCCACCTCCAGCACACCAGCGTATAAAACGGGCAGCAGCCGCCATAGGCGTCGGTAAGATTTTGCCTTGTGGGGGGGTGCAAACCCGTGTTGCATCGCGGTTGGGGGGATGTGGAGAGCGCTCGTGTAGCTTCGGTAGGGGGGGGGGGGGGGCAAGTGTCCCTTTCGCACCCCCCTGCCGACGCCCATGGCAGCCGCGACAGTCGCACCGCCGCAGCGCCAATGGCGGGACGGCAACCGCTGTTGATTTTGAGTCAACAACGCGCTCGGTTTACGCACACAGCGATACGCTAGAAACTATAGTCGGATTAAGAATTCCGGGAGGCCCCGCCCACACGACCGGAGTCGGACGCTGGCACGCTCGTGCACTCGGCAATGTTCACTGAAGGCGGGGTTACCGGCCATCCGGTTCGTGACGTCAGTCTGGAGTGCAGCCCATTGGTGAAGGGTTGTGTACATCCTCCCTTGAAGAGGAAATGTCGCTGATTTATAAAGTTGAATCCGACTATAGCGTATAACAGCTCCGCTGTAGTAACACATCAGACCAGGGTTGCCGTTGGTGGCTACTTTGCGCCAAATTGGCTACTTTTCGACCCCATCTGGCGACAAAAATTTGCAGTTGGCGCTATGGCTATTTCCTGGCTGCTTTTAACGTGCTGATTTGGTGCATTAAATAGCCATTTTTTCTCATTTTTGCAGACGAAACACATTGTTTTTAAGCTTTTCTCTCGCTTCAGCGGATGCGTACGATCGTCCTCCACCCATCAGTAGGCTGGTGCGCATCGAGGCACCCATACGCGATGCTCAGCGCGTCTCCGAATACGGAGTGGCGAAGTTGCGTGCATGGTGACGAACACGTGGCCAGCTCGGTGCTCAAGCTTCCCGTCATCTATTGTGATGCTACGCGCAAGTTTTACGACTAATTATGATGCGCAGCGCGTGTTCTCGTGTAAACTTGGGAAAACAGACATCTGCGACAAAATTTAGCTGGCCTGTTCATCTACAACCAGAATCTGGTCTGCAGCTTCAACGAAAATCTGTCTGGCAAGAACTCATACTTTCTACATAAAATGTATGCACGCGTAATGAATTCATCATAATTCGTTCACTTAATTTATTTCCAACTTATCGGTGGCTTTCCATGCTCTTACTTATTCAAAATGATATTATTTATTGATCAATACTAAAGATACTACTCATACCACCACTTCTGTTCCACTTGGCTACAAATTTGGCGATATTATTATATGGCATGGTTACTTTTGGCTACTTTTGGCTTTAGTTCTGGCTCCTTTTCAAGTCCACCCAACGGCAACCCTGCATCAGACCCTTAGCAAGTTTTCTCCCGTTTCTGAAACCTGCATTTAATTCAATGAGGTTCACGACGCATAATCGGGCCTTGGTACAACGGTGCCGTGACGCTCCGCACGCCATCGAAAGCCGTGTTAGGCGGCGTCAGGTACACTAGTGTTGAGTAGAGATTATTCAAGCTAACTGCTATTATTTGTGGTCGTTAACTTTGTGGGCTCATGTTCCATGCCTGGACAATTCATTTCGTATAACATCCGTGAAATCTGGAGAACAGTGCTAAGCTCATCGCTCCGCACCGATCGCTAAGGTGTGTACTCGAGCGTATGCTGATGAGCGTGCGCTCTATGAACATTACATGCATTCGATAACCCAAATAACTTTATCATTTGACTGTGTATTGGGCCCTTTAACCTGCCTCACGCTAAAGAGGCGTGCGATGAAACTTTTATTCCCGCATTTGGACAGTATCGGTCAGCTCCACAAACTTTAGCTCTACCTTGAAACCACGCAATGAGAGACTCTATCAATGCACGTCGCCGCCTAATGGGCAAAAGAACGAGCCTGATTTCTTTCTGATTTGTTATTCTATTTTAACATCTTATATCATTTCCCCTCCTCTCTCTCTCCCTACTTTCAGTCCCCCCATCCCCTTCCCCACGCAGAGTAGCAAGTCAGCGATTTGCATATGCCAGCTAAATTCTCTGCTTTTCGATAAAGAGTTCTCTCTCTCTCTCTCGCATTTGTGTCTCAGCTGCCTATCGCGTAATTGAAGTGGGCCGCGTGGCCTGCATACATTCGTTCTTATAGAGCTTTAGAGGGTCGATTTATTGCATGTGATCGCAAGGTTTTCAGCTTTTGCTAGGTATAGGGTTTATTTTTTAGCAATATATGTGTACCTGTAACGGAGGTTTGAACAACAAAGACGTTGACATTCCCTTACACTTGCACGCGCTATTTTACGGCGGGCACTTCCCCATTGTGAGAGCGCTAGACAGGAGAATGATAAGGCCGCGTTATCTTGAGTATATTTATGCCGGCAGTTATGCCGGTATAGGGCCACGTGGCCTGTGGGGGGCGCTCGCTAAAAGGGACGGCAGTTACCCGATGCGACCACACTCCGGCACGCCATGTGAACAATAAAAAAAAAAAGCGACTTACGTGGTTTTATGAGTATAAAGTGATAACGGCGTATTGTTTCCTTTAGCGGTGTTATCTGCGAAGGCAACAATGACCTCCTGGCAAGAACAGCTTGGAATCGCACCCATTCTCTTAGCACCGCTCACGCGGTATAGTTTTTGCGCAGACATATACGTTCCGTCATTTCACGATTTTCCTCACTCGTACTGCCAGGAGCTCTGCTTGCTGCGGTGGCCATGAAGATTCTCTACTTTCTCGTTGCCCACGTGGGTCTACTGTTCCCTCCTGGAACCATTGCCGACGACGGGTAAGTTATTTAGGGTGAACAAGAAAGCGTGCTCACTCACAAATGATCGCGCGCTGCCTTTAAATGTTGTGTTATTTTCGTTATCGTGGTCAAACAGTCGGTATAGAAACGGTATCACTATAACTTCGGTCACTTTGCTGATCTATTCTGCCATTACCCATCTCACCAAACTCAACGACGCGTTCTGGAAGCCAAACTCCATCGACTTAGTGCAAGACTACTTTAGGAAAGCCAAGTTCCCGGGACACCGGCCTACGGTTTCTTTCATGTACATGCAAGGCCACGAAAACCCTTGAAACAGCGGACTTCACAACTACCAGCGCGAGTTCCTGTTGTGTGTGTTCTCACTAACTGTTCATTTCTTCTTTTTATTTTATACTATACTGTTATTTCTCCTCTATCTTGTCTATAATTACCCATGTCCCCCCACACCATGTGTATACAGCAGCCAACCAATCCCCTGCTTGGTTAACCACTCCGCATTTCCTCTTCGTTTCTCTCTCTCTTTCACTCTTTCTTATCCATGAAAAGTAATTTGCTGGATTCTGTGTACAGTTGTAGTGGTTTCGTAACGCTATATATTCTCTTGAGTGTCCATTTTCATGTCATTTTGAGTGTGCAGCTCGTTTCGTTGTGTATTTTCTTTTAGTTCGTTTTTCCGTTTCATGACTAAGTTCGCAACTTTCGAATCAGTTAACAGTTACCGATTTGAAAGCAAACGAGCAGACTAACAAACAGATATGCCAGTCTGAGTGGATTTTGGGTTCGAGAAACGGGCGAACGGTAAATTGCCCTTGAATGGCTGATGCTCTGGGAACTAAGTACCATTCGCCGATTTGGAAACTTGAATTTAGCCTCGCGGAATTCATTGAATAATACCTCCTGTATCCTGCCAATTTATAAACAGGTGAAATAAGAACCATCGGAGCTGCGCGCAGGAGCCCGCCCCCCCACAAACACACGCGCGCGCGCGCACGCACGCACGCACACGCACGCACGCACGCACGCACACACGCACGCACGCACGCACGCACACACGCACGCACGCACACACACACTAGAGCGAGCGCACACATGCACGCACACACAAATGCCCACACACGCACGCCCGCAAGCACACGCACATGCACGCACACACACACACGCACAAACGCTGACACGCGCACACACACGCACGCGCGCACACACGCACGCGCACACACACGCGCAGATGCACGCACAGGAAGACGGAGAACGTCGGAGCCGTTCCAACGAATCGATAATGCGTGTCCGATCCACAGAATGTCATTCGAAGCGACTTGCTTGAACTGGATGGATATCCGACGCTAACACAATGGTCACGCGGGACTTCTCCTTTCCGAGGCAGCGACGGTTTCCGTCGATAGTGTCCCGTCTCATGCGGATGCCTGGCCGACAGCAATCCTTTCGTCGGCGACATATTCGTTGCTGCACTTCATCCATGCCTCCAAGGCCAAGCATTATCAAGGCGAAAGCCTACCTTCGTCCCTCGGCGTCGGCATCAACACGAGTGACGCAAAAAATCATAATCACGTGATCACATCCCCATATGACGTCCTCATGACATCACAGATCGACGTCACAGCGACGTCACAATGACATCATCATAAAATCACATCACATGATGACATCATCACATGACATCCTGGCTTAGTCAAAAGAGGGCCGATCACGGAAGCCGTGCAAGACAAAGTGCAGAAGGCTCGCAATGCACCCGATCTTGGAGGCAGTACAAAACTCCGTTAGTTGCAGAAACCTTTCAGAGGGGGCGGGGAAGGATTATTGCATTTAATTGCATTGATTGAGAAGAAGAAGAAGAAGAAGAAGGAGGAGGAGGAGGAGGAGGAGGCTTTCGCCTTCCAGTCGTCTTAGGCGAATGCACAAGGGACCCCGTGAGTTTTTCCTCGCGCAGCTAACCACGCTTTTGTTAAAATGGCACGCAGCTACGAAGCCTGCCGTGCACATAAATTGTTCGCGGAATCTGTGCCAGTTTGTGAGTAACGAACTCCCATCGCTTTTCACTCTTGCCGAATCGGGCCCCATTCATTTGTCCACCAGCGTACTCGTTCGCGCAGAATTTTGTCACCGACGCGAGAGCGACATCCGCGGAGACGTGTACGGGGTGTATAGGAAAATAAAGGGACAGCGAAGAACGTCAACTGCAAAAAAGGGCGTCTGTGTGCGCGCCTGTGTGTGCAAGGCGCGACACTTCTGTGGCTCGGTGCGTCGTGACCGACGCCGGGCGTGACGGCCTGCCCGGGAAGTCTCTCTCGACATGCAGTGGACCGCTGTGCTCTTTCTTTTTCTTGTTGATGCGGTGCCCTTACATGGACGTCAAGTGCGCGGCCCTGTCTGGTAAGGAGATTGTCTCGTCTTAACACCTTTATCCGTGCCGATTTGTATTTGAGACTCTTATTAGGTAGATAATAACGTTTAAACTGAGGTTTAGTATCGATGGCGTAAAAAGAGGAGGATACCGAGATACCCACTCATGAAAGACACAAAGCGCCCTTTGTAGGAATCTGCGTGGACGTAAATTGCTCGCGGAATCTGTGCCAGTTTGTGAGTAACGAACTTACTCCCATAACATCGAAACGGTATCGGATGCGTCACGTGCCAACTAAAGTAGAATTGGAATAGACTGCTGCTGCCTACAGGGAACATAAATGGAGCTTGTTCGGTTCATTCTTATATTTTCGATGTACGCTTTGACTTGTACTACAGCAGAGGAACGAATCAAGACGGAACGCAGATTTACGGGACAAAGCGCGACTATAGTAACTGTTCATTTTTGTATATACAGCCTATGATTCACCAGAAGGACAAATACCCCCCCCCCCCCCCCCCTTTTTTTTTTTTGATAAACTCAGATAAACTTCAGCAAGCGCCTATATACCGTGCAGAAGTGTATCCAAGTCTTCTGTTGTGCAAAATTTGAGGATTTTTTTTTTAGTTCGTAAGAGTTGTTTTTCCAGTGGCCGCCTGATTTTGCTCATAATATGCACCCCATCGCGATTTGCTGGCACCTGGACCCGTATTCAAAAAAAAAAAAAAAAAGGGGGGGGGGGGGGGACCCCGTATTCACAAAAATGTCTTACGCTAAAAATTTTCGTAAGAGAATATTTCAGCCAATCGCGATGCGGGACATATCATTAGTGATGCCTGCTGACTAACGAGAAAACGCACTTACGAAATGGCAGTTTTGTGAATTCGGTCCAAGAACGTGTTTCGATAGAATTGTTCCTAAAAGTTCAGCGAATCCAGATGGTGAAATTGTTATCAGCGAAGCCGGCTGGCCAATAGCAAACAAGGGCGTAGCCAGAAATTTTCCGGAGGGGGGGGGGGGGGGTTCAACCATACTTTATGTATATACGTGCGTGCGTTTGTATGTGTGCGTGTATATATACGCAAGCAAATTTGAAAAATTTCGGGGGGGTTTGACCCCCCCCCCCCCCTTGATTCTTTGTCATTTGCCATCAGGGGCGTAGAATCCTGGGGCCCTATTAAAAAAATCCCACTGTCTCTTATGACGACTGGAAGGCGAAAGCCATCTCCTTTATCTTCTTAGTTTATTCTGTTGATGGCGCCCGAAAACTTTCCGCACCCAAGCGGTTTCGCATGGCCTCCGGGATCGGAGAAGTCGGAAGCTTTCTGCTCCTCACGTGCTTTTGCAGTGCTTCCGTGATCGGCCCACCTTTGAACAAAGTGACGTGTAATACGATGACGTAATCGGGTAACGTCACATCACGCGATGTTACATGAGTGACGTCACGATGATGTCAAAGTGTGACGTCATGCCATCATCACTCGTGTTGACGCCGCCGACCGACGGTCACCTTCGCGTTTGATAAAGCATCTAAGGCTTTCGCTTCAAAAAAGAAAAAAAAATATCTTTCAGTTCGTAATTGCTCTTCACCATAGGTCCTGGACTTGCATTCACGACAACGTCTTGCGATGAAAATGTTCGTAGAAAATATTTCAACGAATCATGACGCTCGGCATATCATTAGCGAAGGCAGCCAGCCAATGACAAAGATCGCTTACGAAAAAAACAACAAATTGTTGTGGTTGAACGTGGTTAAACCAAGTTTGTCGAACGATAGCTCTATTTTTGTTGCTTTGGGAAAAGGACGAGTCATTCGAGGCTTTCGAGCTCTATCGGGTGTGTGATCGGATTCGGCTTGCCGTTTTATTGCGATAGCGATTATATGGACAGTCTCGACGGGTTTTTGCCGTCGCCGTTGCCGTCGCCGTCAATCGCGTATAAAGTTCCAAATTGATAGATCACCCAGCGCATCGGACGTTCTACCCGCGGGTAATAGCGCGCGAGCGGGAGCGACGAACGTGGCTGAAGCGGAGATCAAACGAGCCGGCCCACCTCCGTCGCTCCGAGGCGCATGCGATAAGATCCCCCCGCATGTTAGACCAGCCGTCGAATGCTCAAGCAGAGAGGAAACGCCCCGCACGTCTCTCGCGAGCGTGCAAAGACGCGACGAGGGGGGGGGGGAGGTCCTCGAGCGACCTTGGATTTTACGAGCGCGGTCGTCGCTGGAGTGCTCGTTATCTCGCTATCTCCCTTCTACGTGCTGCACTCTCAACGCGAAGAGAAGGTGTGAAGAGTCTCTGGAGCGGCCGTATTCTCTTAATCAAGCGTTTTGTAGAGTTACGTGAGACCGGATCCAGAAGAGTTAGCTGCCAGCCTTACTTCGTATAACATTACAATTTGTTGCTATCGCATTCATTGCTTCACCCTTAGCGGTGAAACTGTGACTTTTTAGATTTTCCCAGGGATGTTCATATTGAGCCTCACGGCTCGACGGCCCCTCTTCTTTTTCTTCTTCCTCAGCGAGTAGGTCTAGTGAAGTGGCTGCCAGACAGCCACTTTTGTAGCAGCAACTACCACATCTACAATTGCACCGCAAGACAATACACCGACGCTGCTCGGCGGCGCCGGCGCTTCTCCACGGAGTCCACGTGAGGCGCGTGGAACGAAGCGCGCGATGAATGCGCTCATACTCTGGATATGGTAGCCACCATACTCTGGAGAAACATCGGCGCGAACTCAGTGGCAAGAACTTTGCCTCATCCCGTAGTCGACGCGTAAACAAGTTTCAGTGGCGCTGACGCAGATCGGAGACGGTAGCATGAACTTGGCCGATCTTGAAGGTCAGATTCGCGGAACCAGCCGTTTGTACCCGGAGAAGTGGAGTTCTTGCTCTAAAAAGGAGCTTTATGAATTAGGCCTTTGATATTTCTTGCTGCTCAAACGGAATGGCCTGCTGCGAGTACTGGCCAGGTCTTCCTGCCTTGACATCAACGCGCAATGGGCTGAATAATCTTTTCAAGCCAAGTGACATACAAGGCAGTGAGGCAGACGAGCTTCTCTAGTAAAAGAAAATCAACACTAGTTCTTCTCCTGTCCCCTTTGAAACACCTACGCGTTCAAAAAGCTAGACGCATTCGTTCTATTTTTTTTTCGGGGTGCTCTTGTGTAGTTATTAAAAATACTTCGTTTAGTCGAGGTTTCTCCCTCTTTCTTTTATATTTCGGAACGACGTGAGCCTTCAAGAAAGAAACGGTTTGACGTGCTAGCAAAGAAGTACTTAAACGGCTGGAGCGCGAATGAAGCATTGCCAACGAAAGACGCAAAGAGAGTCATCAAGTGAGTTCGGGCGCTTTAGAAAGCACGCAGTTGTCACGAGAACGCCTCCGAAATCGCATAATGGCGTCGTGCTTTGTAAAGACTGTGAAGGCAGCGAGAACCGGAATAAGGGACGCAATGCATCCACGCCGGCATGAAAGCTATAGATAGGTTACTGATGAACTTGACGTACATTCAACCGAATTTCAACACTTCAAAATGTGCCCGTACATTATATTCGTCGTGACTCTTTTTTTTTTTTTTTTTGCACGCGACAGTCATGGTTATGTAGCGTCTGGTCGCTGTCGACTCCTCCGCGGTGGCCCCGTGAGAATATGAATGCCGGTGAGATATGTTTAAGAATAGTTCTTTAAGTTTATCGATACTCTGAGTGCGCTCAAATGAAAAGTAACGACATATAGTATAGTTACATGGGTACAGGCTTTTCAGCTGAATATTTTGTATTGAGAAGCTATGAAATAAGCGTGTATTGCATATATAAAAGGTCACCACCCTTAATTACACCCTGCGGAGATGGTTGACCAGCGAAGCTGAAAGGGTCGGCCACGGTTCTTATCACTGGGTTTATCTCGCGTGTACATGAAAGTGTTTCTGAATTATATGTTACGCATTTGGGCGTCGCTTCAAGCGCCTCTTCATGCCTTGAGAGCTTGAACCGCCGGGACCTCATCCTGAAGTTGCCGTTTGCGAGCTGCTTCACGGGGCCATGAATGTAGCCTGTGCTCCTTTAAAGTCTTCCATTTGAGCAGCATATGTACACCTTTTCGCCGTGATGTGCGTCATCTTGTCCGGCTCATCGCACGCGTTTTGCGTTTTGTACACGATCTTGAGGGAGCCATTTCAGCAGCGTGCTTCTCTTTGACGCATTCTCCGTTTCGCGACCCTTTAGTGGACCACCGGTGAGTAGTGCGGTGTGCCGCCCCATTTCTGTGGCACGTAGGTTTTTGCCCGCGGACAACTTATTCCTTTTCAGTGGAACAGTGGTGGGGCGCTCGTCCAACCGCTGTGGCACATATCTGCGCTCGGGACAACCTGAAGGACAGCCGTTTCGTCTCGGAATATACATTTGCACTGTAAAACTGTTGCATGTTAACTATTATAATGCCGCGAGGCTGACATCTTCCGTGCTTTTGTGCAATAGAGGAAAATCGTTCCCACCAATAAGAAAGCACTTCCAGCAAGCTCGCCATTTACAATGTGGTGTAACGGGTGCCGTTTCGGCATGAAGACCCAGAAACGTGTGTATAATGGTACCCCTTTTTTGCTGATGTAATAAAATAAAGGGCCTTTATGTTTCTAGCTGCACTCTCTTCCCTGCGCAGCTTAGCCTTCAGAATGCGTTCTATTGGGGGCTTTCAGAGGCGACCTTTTATCACGCAGCTCGGGCTCGAAGGTTAGTGCAAGTGATCCATTTAACCCAGCCGAGGAAAAAAAATATCGGAAGTCACACAACCGGCTCAGGGCCCTGATTTGCGTAATCGCAGCATTTTTCTCGTTAATTAATTTTTTTATTTCTAGCGCTATTACCCGTACGGTATAACACAACAAAATGCCTTGCGCTTATATATTGATATCTCTAGCTCTTGTATTCGCTCTTCGTTTTATGTCTTTGATTAACTTTCCATTGATTTTTTTTTTCGCCGCCTTCCTGTACCAGTGTTTCTTCGGGTTTTGTGGGTTGTCTTCTAATTCTTGTTTTTTGTGTAACAAAAGCGCGCCCTTACAAATGCCGATAGAGCTGTTCACGGGCACTTTAAGAAATGAATGAATGAACGAGTGAACGAATGAACGAACGAACGAATGAATGAATGAATGAATGAATGAATGAATGAATGAATGAATGAAGGAATGAATGAATGAAAAATGAATGGTCGACCGCTTCCGGACGAGGTGAAATGTTCCCTGTTATGGAGCAGAATACAGGAGACCGCGATTGCTAGCGTTCCCAATAATTTGCGAGAAGTTATGATTGCGATCCGGTTCATATCCAGCGTTGTCGCATCTACTTGATGAGTGAAGCGTGCGAAACGTGGGACCAACATTTTGGAGCGATGCCTTTATCGATGTTAATGCTTCTCCTCGCATTTCACGCTTGGCGAATGGGAAGAGTGGCGGTCGACAGGTTAAGGCGGTCGTGTGTGGTGAATGATGACACCATAGCATAGAATCCAGCACAAAAAATCACTGCAAAATTCCTGCAGCTTTTTTAGCCTGCAGGTTTCCATATAAGTTGTTTAATTAAGTGTAGTTAAATAACGTACGCGTGCAAATCAAAGTCCCCTAACGTGCACATTTGCAGGTCCACGACAGAAGGAGTTTCTGTGACACCGGACGCGACTGAAGACAGCGTTCTAGGTAAGATTTACGAAACCAGCAGCGGTGAAAGTAAAACGAACAAATAACATATTGCCTGCAAGAACTAACGACCCGTGGTCACGTTTGTTGTGTAAAGCTGTTGATCGAGAGAGTGAGGAACAGTTAAACAGACCGAAGCTAACTAAAGAATCAGTTAAAAAAAACTAAACAAAGAAATGATTCGTTATGATAAGCAATGATAAGGCCCATAAAAACAACAGCAATTTGCGAAGATAACCATGTGCCTAGCATGCCATTCACCAAGCGTCAGCAGTAAACACGACAAGTGTCAATGGTAAATTTCATGTCCCATTACTTCTCCTGGTGAGAAAGATAAGTCTATTCCATTTACTTGATAGTTATCAAGCCTAGATGTGTGTAATTTTGCAAAATCCATCAACAGGTCATATATAATGGAGGCAGCTAGCTGCAACACTCCCAGGAGGAGGAGTAATAAAACTTTATTCAGGAGAGCGGTTAAGTCCAGTTTCGTTTCTTAAAGGAACCCTGCAACACTTTTACAAGTAACCACCGGATGGCTTCATTAAAAGAGTTTATTGCCCCACGAATGGACTGCCGCATAAAATTTTTAGAATCCGTCACGTACGAGCGCAGTTACAGAGATTTGTCGCACGCTGTGATTGCCTTTTTTCTTCTCTCGTCCCGACGAGCGCGTTAGACGCAGAACAGGGAGGGATGGCACGGGGGGAAGGAAGTTACGTCAAGCACGCGTCATGACCGTGAGCACTCTTTCTTAGTAAAAATCGTCAATTAGTAAAAGTTAGTAAAAATCGTCAGCAGACGTCGCCATTTAAAAGAAAACCTTTTCAATATATCATGTACGGGTGATTTCTGAAGGATATTTGGTACCAGGGTTTCCAATCCAAAATGACGAAAATCTGGACGCCGATTCTGAAGTGTACATACTTTTTTTTGTTTTGCGGTTATGTTTCAACACATGGTGACTACACGGGGTGCTGCACGAAAACAATGCTTTAGATCAGTCATGCCTGTCTACTTATGAACATACTTATTAAGAAAAAAAATTTGGAATGGAGATAGTCATGTCCGGTCGCGGGCCGCGTGTTTGAGACCCCTGTACTATGGCATCATTTGTCGAGAGAAGAGGGAACGATTTCTAGCTGACTTTGAGAAGTCATTGTAAATTCCAGGTCGCGTGCTGCGCTATCACGTTTGGCTCGCGTGTTCTCAGGAGCCTCGACTACCAATCGGCAGCGTTTTCTGACAATGTTGAAGAGGTGCCGCAGGGCCCCCCTAAGTTCCTCACTGCTGAAAGTACATTATATATGCCTATCCTAAATGACTGTCGTTCAGTTGTTTAAGCTCCTGTCGCTGAAAAATGCCCATAACAGCTTTCTGTTGCCAGTTTATATGCAATATGAGGGCAGAATATCTTCAGTCTGAGGTACATAACATTCTATTACGTATACTATCTATTCTCATCACAATATACCTATATGCTTTATGAATTGCTAGTGTATATTCTAATATATATTTTTACTGAAATTTTATGTGTCACGAAATTCGACGAACCTATATTCTTCCACAAATGTTAATCTCAATGTGGAGCTTCTTAAACTACAAAGAAATGCATCACAACCACTTTTAGGATGTTCATCCAAGTTTTACCGTAGGGGAGACGCTGTACCTGACGCCGCTCATTAAGGCAGGCAAGCTTGAACGTGCGAAGTCGCTCAGCAAAGTCGGATGCATCGGAGCAGACAAGGAAGTGCCCAGCTACGCCGGATACATCACTGTCAACCCAGAGTTCAACAGTAACTTGTTCTTCTGGTTTGTACCTTCCGTGGTGAGTAAATGTTACTGTGACATACTTATGGCAGTATTGGTTCCGGTGGGATTCTATACAGACGCGCTGAAAAAAACACCCATGCTAGGGCCATTACCTTACCCACAACTCATCATCATTATTATTCTAATTAAATGCACCGCAGGAACATGACTGCCCGATAAAAATGCTGTGCGTTTTGATCGAGCTCGGCTGCGGTAGGACACAAGCGAGTCCTCAAGATCTCGAATATATACTAACCTCGAAGTCCTGCGCATAGGTCGGCAAACTCACTCATGAGTCGACTCACTCAGACTCACCCAGACTCAGATCGAGCCGTGAGTCTGAGTGAGTCCAGGTGAGTAATATTTTTGTGAGTCTGATTCCCAGTGAGTCCGATTGAGAAAAATTTCAGTGAGTCTGAGTACGAGTGAGCCTGGTTGAGGAAAACTTTGATGAGTGTGAGTCCGAGTGAGCCCTAAGGGCGAGGTAAATTTCACGAGTGAGCCTGAGTGAGCTCCACATTGTCTCGCCGACCTCTCGTCCTATGCACTCAACTTCAGCATTACAATCACCCTTATGTCGGCTCAAGTTTTTATTATGTCTACCCACACATCAATGCAGTAGCGTCCATACGCCAGCTCAATATCAATTGAACAAACAGATCCATGAGTTACGGTGGGGGGGGGGGGGGGGGGGGTTCTTGACCCTCCCCCCATTTTCTTTCAAACGAAGGCCTTGTAAAAACATCTCATGTGATTCATCACTTTTTATAAAGATGTCCTTAGTGGATTTCAACCACTGGTAGGCTCGTACTTAAAGATACGAGATCAAAAGCGCCAAGTGGAGCACCGCTTATGCGAGATATCAGTGTTGAAAACATTGACACCTTGGACGGAACAGCTAATAGTCCGCTAACGGACTCATGAGTCCACTCACTCAGACTCATTCAGACTCTGATAGGGCTGTGAGTCTGAGTGAGTCCAAGTGAGTAATATTTTGGTCAGTGTGAGTCGGAGTGAGTCCGATTAGGAAAAGTTTAGTGAGTCTGAGTTCGAGTGAGTCCGGTTGAGGAAAACATCGGTGAGTGTGAGTCCGAGTGAGCCCTAAGGGCGAGGTATGTATCATGAGAGAGTCTCAGTGAGCTCTAAATTTTTTGCCGACCTATGGTCCTGCGTGAGCAGACAAGTGCCATTTTTTTTTTCTCACAAATTATTTACACCTGGGGTCTGACCCGCTCATGATGTTTTCCCATGAAGTTCGCCAGGATGTTTACAATCATGTTTTCCAGTATGAGCGTCAGTTGCGTTTTTCTGAACGCATGTTTTCAGAAATCTCAAGAGCACCTCAGTATATCAAGAGCGCCCTCCCCTTTGACGCCTCGTTTCCCCAGCTAGTGCGTTGTGCGGGCCCGGCGCGGCTATAGACTATTTTACCTAAGCCATGTGGGCCCCGCCATTTTGGGCTGCCGATGTTTTCTAGAGTTCGTTATTGCGACGTCAATTAAATCGGCCATGAAACATCGTATGCACCAACCCAACCGTCTTCATGCGTCTATACCGTAACGCACTTCGCTTAGTTGTTAAAGATGCATAACAAAGGTTAACAGCCCAATATGGCGGCACTCAAACCCATCCGTAAAATAGTCTATACTGTATCGTATAAAGGGCTATTTACTCGTAGCTACACAAGAAGCAACGCCCTCTCCCACTTTCCCAGTAGAGTTACACTTACAATGTAAATTGACAAGAAAATTGCTTGAAGCAAGTATGATACGTGTCCGTGGCTTCTGAACATAACCCAAAAACGAGGTAGAGCTACTGGTCGAGAAAAAGAATTACACCTTCTCCCACTAAAGGGAACCATGTGTAGATGTGAAGCAGCGGGCGCTAACGCTTGCAATGGCGGGGCGTTGACGCTGGCGCTCATCGCAGCGTTGCGCAGGAGAGAAAACTGGGGAGGCGCAAAGCACGCAGTGATGGAGCGGTGTTTCCTACTGGAACATGTCAATCGCTGCTAATGGGCAATGAGAGACAGATGACTCCGACTGGACACAGAGACCCGCAGTCCGCTTTTAGTTAACGCGCACGCTGCGAATTTTTATTGTTCAACAACGCACAGGAGAAATCTCCCACCGGCACCACCTTGCAGGTCGAAATCCATTGCCATATATACGGAGTGGCCAGTGAACGGTTGTGCAGCGCGAGCAGTCGGTTTTTTCAACCAAGAAACTCGCTAGCAGACGCAGCCTGCGTCGGCGTCGCGAGGCGAGAGAGGGGGGGAGCGTAGGAGAGGAGAGAGAGGAGGGGACGCGCATGCGCAGTGGGAGTGTGGACGCCGCAGGCAGGGATGCCTAGAGGAGAGAGGGGGGAAGCGTAGGAGAGGAGAGATAGGGGGGGACGCGCATGCGCAGTGGGAGTGTGGACGCCGCGGGCAGGGATGCCTAGAGGGGAGAGAGTAGGAGGGGAGAGAGGGGAGGCGCATGCGCAGTGAGGATGTGGTTGCCGCGGGGAGGGATGCCTAGAGGAGAGAGAGGGGGAAAGGAGGTTTTTTATTTATTTTTTTTTGAAAGGGTTTGCGCATGCGCAGTAAGGGACGTCACGCCGCACACCGGATTAAGCTCCGCTTAAGATGCTTCACATCTAAAAAAGTTATGCAGTAGCACTTTATGTGAAAGCTGCAGGAAGCGCGGAGCAGTACTTCGAACGCTCTTCGGCGAAGCTGGAGCTCACGGGCAAGCGCGCGCTTGAGTTCCGAACGTGCAGCCTAAAGTCCCTAGATTTTTCCCTCTTCTTCTTTCTAAAGTCCCTAGATTTTCCCTTTAAAAAGGTAAAAATCTAGGGGCTTTAGTGCAGCCTGCTCGGCGTCCATGGCGGGAAAGGAAACCTTCATTTGTGATGCAGTGGCCTCCCTTCCTCATTTCCCTCTTCACCCTCACATCACTCTTTCTCTCCCTCACTTCCCTTCTTTTCCGGCCCCTTGGATATGCATACATGGCTTCACTCTGCACGGCTATGGTATATAGATGGTTTTGCTTGCGTGACGCCATACATGGATATGCTGTGCTTTACCCTCTCCCCTCTTCCTTTCCCTCCCCCTCATCCTCACATCGGTCCTCCCCACCCACACATCACTTCTCCGCCCCCTTGCTATATCATATTATACATATGGCTATGATATACATGGCTATACTATACATGTTCAGCCTGCGTGACGCCCAGCGACGACGTGAGATGACAGAAGATGACATGAAACTACAGCCGGGACGCCTAAAGCTCTGGGCACTCAAAAAAAAAAACGAAAAAAAAAAAACATGTTGGCAGTTGGTAGTTGACAGCAATTGAACTCCCCAGATAACTATACAATAGAACATCGGTCACACGATCACGACTCGCACGAATTTCGGGGTGGTACGAATTTTTCTGTAGTCCCGGACAAGGCCCTTTAGCCTGCAGTGTAATTGAGTACGGTTGTTGCGAACCGTTTTCAAACCCGCGACATTTGATATGAACGTACGCTACAGCGCAGGTTCGAACAGGTGCTTCCCGCGCTACCGCAGAAGACACGGCAATCACGCGCGGCCGCGGGACCCCAAGCGCGGGCATTAGCGCCGCGTGGTATCCTCCGAGATGGTGCTCGCGAATCTTGGAGGCCCTTCACGTGCCTTCGTCTTTAAATTACAGATGGCGTTGGCACCGCCGTTTTCTTTTTTTTTTACATCCCCCAACGCATGCTGTATACTGTGCTCGAGGCATCGATGTTCTGTTGTGTTCACACGTGTCTGCCACGTCGACGCAAGCCATGTCTTGCTAGCAGTCAGACATCCTATGAAAGGTGGACGAGGATCAAAAGAGGAAGGGGACTGTCTTGGAGAAGGAACTAGCTAGGCCTGGTAACATCAACATGCACAATTGTTTGGGACGCGCACATCTGCGAACTCTCCGATTTGCACGGTTGTGACTCGAACTTTGAGCAAACCTCCAGAGTAAACCTCCCGCGATAAAAAAAAAAAACAACAACAACAAAGCACAGCGGTTCTAAGATTTTCTGGCCTTCATCCATCGTGTGCAAAGCGCTCCTTAGGTCGCTTTCGCCGCAGTACTTGAGTGCCATGTGGAGAAGCGTACTAAGATTAGGAAGGGACTACTAGCAGTCAAGGGTGCACCTTGTTCCGAGCACGCGCCGTATATTAACGACTACAAGTATATCGTTGACATCTAGAAACAATTTGGGCAATCATTCAGAGCTGTTTATGATGTGGCCGCGGCACTGAGAAACAATAAATGAAAACGTACGTCAGGAATCTTTTGTGGCATACTGATTTTCCATGTTTTCTAGTGATACGAATTTCGGATGACGCGAATATTTTTCGTTACCCCGCGAGATTCGGATCACCGAGGTTTTACTGTATATCCCACGTAGAATAAAGGGTCTTTCCTTTATCAACAAGTTTCGTCTGAAGTGGAAGGTATAGAGTGGTCAGAGGTATATAGTACTGATATTTCTGTGAAATCCAGACGGTCATACCGGGTGTTCAAACTTAAGCTTTATGGTTTTCTTAAAATTCAGCACTGGGAAGAACATGAAAACCACCTTTGCAGATAACTTATATATCAGGGGGACCCAAAGTGAGACAATAATTATCGCTGTCAGGCGCCCAATTAACTCAAATTTAATAATTAACTTTTTAGTGACTGCAGCAAGCAAGCATATTTGTATTGAAAAGTTGGAGGCAGTCGCGTTTATACATAGTTCCACTTGGAAGAATTCTTCTAGCATGTCTGTGCTCCGAGATATCCCGCTGCAAAGTTTCATTGTGGTTTACGTGATTACGCATGCAAGATAGTCAGCAGTGGCGCGAACTCCTCCCCGGTGGGCCGTGGCAGTTGCGTGCGTCGTTTAATCTGACAACGGGTTGTAGGCAGTGGCAAAGATGATAACGGTTGCCCTTTTGCTACTGGCTGGCGATGGCAAGCAGTGACTGTTCGTCACATCGGGGAGGAACGTTGCGCTGATCCACAGCGCCCTGCATGCGTAATCATGAAGACCACAATTAAACTTTGCAGCGGTATATCTCGGAGCACAGACATGCTAGAAGAATTCTTCCAAGTTGAACTGTGTATAAACGCGACTGCCTCCAACTTTTCAATACAAACATGCTTGCTTGCTGCAGTCACTAAAAAGTTAATTATTGAATCTGAGTTAATTGGGCGCCTGACAGCGATAATTATTGTCTCACTTTGTGTCCCCCCTGGATATATAAGCTATCTGCAAAGGTGGTTTTCATGCTCTTCCCAGTGCCGAATTTTAAGAAAGCCATAAAGCTTAACTTTGAACACCCGGTATATCGCTCAAACGATCGATTTACGCTCATACTCTCCGCTGCACAGATATTACCAAAGCGATGAAATCCTCACCTTTGTCATTTCTGTCTTCTATTTACGTACACAGACTGACCCTGACAATGCTCCTGTGCTGCTGTGGCTACAAGGCGGACCAGGCTCGTCTTCGCTTCTGGGATTCTTCGTCGAACACGGTCCGTACCGCTTGTCAAAAGACGGCAAGAAGGTCAAGTTCCGGGGGCGAACGTGGGCCCGTCGCTTCTCGATGCTTTACGTCGATCACCCTGTCGGCACTGGCTACAGCTTCACCGACAGCGAAAGCGGCTACGCACGCAACATGACCGACGTGGGCCGCGACATGCTCGAGTTCCTCCAGCAGTTCTTCACGCTGTTCGGAGAGCTTGCCCAGAACGAGTTCTACGTCACCGGAGAGTCGTACGCAGGTACGTAAGTTCGCCTTTCGCTTTGCCGGAGCCCACCCTGTGCGTACGCTTATGGGTGCACTAACGCCATGTATGCATGCAGGATAATCCAGGCATTTCGTTAAAGAGAGCGTACGTGGAGATCATTAATTGACGCCGTAAATGTACTTTTACAAATTATGGAGTGTTTTTATTCCAAAAGTGCTATACATTAACAGTCTGCTAAATATCTAGTATAGCTTTCGGGATCGTTGTTCTAAGAGAAATGTAGGGCAAAACACACAGTATTCGACCTTGATCTTGCCCTACTCCGCATTTCAAGTTTTATCTGTCCGGCGCAGGCAAGTACGTGCCGACGATTGGAGCAGTGCTGCATCAGAACGCCGAGACAATGCGGGTCAAGATTAACTTCCGAGGGATCACCATAGGTAACGGCTTCACGGACCCCATCAACATGCTGGGCTTCGGCGAGCTCCTCTACGGCTTTGGACTCATAGACCGCATCTCCGCCGACTACATGATGCGCGTCGCCGACCAGGCGGCCAACTGCATCCGTTCTGGCCTCATGCGAGACGCCGTGGAGCTGATGGACAGACTGTTCTTCGGCGTGCTTCACGAGAGCACATTTTACAAGAACGTCACGGGCATGCACTACTATTACAATTTGCTGCACGACAGCGCGCCAAAGGACAACTCAGCCTACATGACGTTCGTGCAGAGACCGAAACTACGGCGCGCACTGCACGTGGGAAATCAAACGTTCCACGTGACGCGTACCGTCGTGGCTTCGCACTTCTACGAAGACCTACTGAGTTCGGCCAAGCCGCAGTTCACCGTAGTCGTCGAGGGTGGCTACAAGGTGCTCGTGTACAGCGGTCACCTGGACATGGCCATGTCCACCACACAGACCGAAAACTTTTTGTCGCAAGTGGACTGGTCTCACGCCGGCCGCTGGAACCGCGAGCCGCGTACTATTTGGCGTAGCTCCGATGGACGCCAGCTGTACGGCTACAAGAAGACCGTCGAGAACCTGAACTTCGTGGTGGTGCGAAACGGTGGTCATCTGTTGCCTTTCGATCGTCCTAAGGTCGCGTACGAACTCATCACCGCCTTCATCGAAAACAAACGCCCTTTTAAGGCCTAGTCTTCTCCGTTAAACGATGAACTATAGTATAATGACTGGCATGGCCACTGGCTTATGGCGTCGCCACCATCTCCGACGTTCCCGCAACATCGGTTTTCGTCTGTGGTTCACTCTTGGTGACGTGCATTTCCGTTTCAAAATGTCGTCACCCGGAATCCATGGAGCTATGTGCTATGCATAGCACCTTTCACGGTCAAGTCCTTCGTGATATCGGTTCTCTTGCCACGAGTGGTTTCTGGCAAAAGTATACGCGCGCTGGGCTAAGATGATATGACTAGTGTATGGACCAACGAGTGTGTATTACTTTGATGCGCCACATTAGATGTTTCCTCGTTTCAAAGACAGATATTTTGCCCTAAAAGAATGACAGATAGACGCACTTGGCAGACATTAAGATGCATAAAGCGAACGCTCATCTCACGCACGCATTTCTGTGAGAGCCCCGCATGTCTTCTGGAGAAAGCAAGGTCCATGTGCCGTCCCACGCGTGCACTGTTTGCATTTGGATTGAAAGTACAATATGTAAACATATTTTGCCCAAGGATACGTTTCTTCTTAGCATACTGTTAACCCGAACCATATAGTTAGAATGCGTCCGAGTTATTGGATTCTGGGTATAGCACAAACGCGCCTATATCGATTGCAAGGTTTTCCGTGAGATAATGACTCGTACGAGACTACTTATGCAAAGGTTATACGAGCAGTAAGAAGGCAGTAGGGGCACGCAGGCTCACCATGAATAAGTTATTGCGTAGTTGCCGAAGTGTCATTGTGTTCCTAAATGTCAGACAATGACACTACGTAAAGAAAGAAACGAACATCTCACGCGTTCACATGGGTTCTCGACGCAGCTGTTGTGACCGGAGTTCGTCTGCCGTAAATAAAATAAAAGTAGGGTGGATGTGGCGTGCGTCTAACCACTGCGTTCCATTTCAGGTAGCTAACACATGTAAAGGGCAACCTTATCGCAAAAACCGGGAGTCGCTAGCCTCGTTTACATGAATGCGACGGTAGCGCATAGCATTTGAAAGCGCAGACCTCCCTCTGCAGCTGCCATGTTTTGTCGGGTTACGGTGGCTCGGAGCCCTCACTACGGGGAGAGTGCCATTTCCATCCTCGTGATGCGCGGTCCGCAAGGCGCATTAGTACGATGCGCCTTTCTAGCACATTATTGCTGTTCATATGAATGCGATGCGCTAGAATAAGGCGATGCGATACGCTTCCGTCGCAATTGCGAGGCTGCTGACCATAAGCAGCGCAAGCTCCCTTTTTGCATTCGTAAAGGTCCTGTAAGTTCCGATCGTGTGCGGCAGGCAGATAGCTTAGCAGTCGGCACTCTTGACAGATACTGACCGATGACAATTTCGACGCTAGCCAAGTGATCCCAGGCCAATTCAGATCACGTGCCAGTAAAATTGCTGCTACTAGCCCGTTGGTGTCCCACCGGAACTCAGGTAAGCGTGGCACAAAACGCGTTTATACAAGTGTATTTTCTGCCTTTCAATTATGTCGTTTATATTTGAAAACTACGGATAAGTACCGCATAAAAGTTGTGTTACGACATAACATTACCACATGCTCGTAAAAAAGCCCTGTTATAGCGGACGCATTAACTGTGTTCTTCGTTACCTCTGTAGTGATATAATTAGGGGCCGAACCCACAAGCTTCTCGTAACTGGCTAACCACCTTTGTTATTATTTTGTTTGTTATCAGGAGCATTAGGCTCTCAAGAATAACTTTGGTGTACGAACCCACACGTTGTGTACCGTAGGCAAGGAAAGGGACGTGAGACCAAGGAAATCATAGGGGTGTTACTTGTAGTTTTTTTTATTGAACTGTATTAATTGAGATAATGCATGGCAAATGAAAGTGGACGAAAAAAAATTACACCATCTCCCGCTAAAGGGAACCATGTGTAGATGTGAAGCAGCGGGCGCTAACGCTTACACTGGTGGCGGCGTTGACGCTGGCGCTCATCGCAGCGTTGCGCAGGAGAGAAAACTGGGGAGGTGCAAAGCACGCAATGATGGAGCGGTGTTTCCTACTGGAACATATCAATAGCTGCTAATGGGCAATGAGAGACAGAAGACTCCGACTGGACACAGAGACCCGCAGTCCGCTTTTAGTTAACGCGCACGCTGCGAATTTTTATTGTTCAACAGCGCACAGGAGAAATCTCCCACCGGCACCACCTTGCAGGTCGAAATCCATTGCCATATATACGGAGTGGCCAGTGAACGGTTGTGCAGCGCGAGCAGTCGGTTTTTTCAACCGAGAAACTCGCTAGCAGAAGCTGCCTGCGTCGGCGTCGCGAGGCGAGAGAGGGGGGGAGCGTAGGAGAGGAGAGAGAGGAGGGTACGCGCATGCGCAGTGGGAGTGTGGACGCCGCGGGCAGGGATGCCTAGAGGAGAGAGGGGGGAAGCGTAGGAGAGGAGAGAGAGGGGGGGGACACGCATGCGCAGTGGGAGTGTGGACGCCGCGGGCAGGTATGCCTAGAGGAGAGAGGGGAGAGCGTAGGAGGGGAGAGAGGAGGGGAGGCGCATGCGCAGTGAGGGTGTGGTTGCCGCGGGGAGGGATGCCTAGAGGAGAGAGAAGGGGAAAGGAGGTTTTTCATTTATATTTTTTTAAAGGGTTTGCGCATGCGCAGTAAGGGATGTCACGCCGCACACCGGATTAAGCTCGGCCATAAGATGCTTCACATCTAAAATCAGCTTGCCACCAGCGGGGACCGAGCCCACAACAATCATGCTATTCTTCGGCGGACGTTTTTCTGTCCACATTCTTGGGTATCTCCGTACGTGTACCCCTGATGATGATGATGATGATGATGATGCGGCTAACCCTGAGAGAGAGAGAGTCAGCGCCACCCTTCGGCAGTATGAGAAATTATATATGAAAACATGCTATGTTCTCCGACATTTTTTGGGACTTTTTGTCTTGTTTGGTTTACCTGTGTGCCCGTTTCACGGTAACGAAAAATCGAAACGCTCAAGCAAAATTAAGGGTAATGCACGTGTCGCATTACCCTTCGACAGAGCGCACTTAATGCCAAGGAATGAAAGCCTGTTTGACCACTCTGCTCTTAACTTTCTAGCTTTTTTTTCTTCTCGTCAGTACAGTGCGAAGATCGATTCGACGAAGCTTGTGATTGACAACGATTAAAAAATAATAAAGAAATATATATGGGTCAACCGCATATGAACATAAACGGCCAGATGTGACACAAAATGTCAGTGCGAGTCGTGCCACTTTCATACGATTAATCACGTCATTTGATTGATCCAATGCTCCTGATTACAGCCAGAGCGGAGCCCGTGCTGATGCGACACTGCTCTAATTCGCCGTGTCACAATCCATGACAGTACGGTCACAGAGCGTTTTTATCGGACAAGGTCAAAACGGATCACACGTGGAATTTCTCGTTCTAACGGATTTATCGGTTCATAACATCTGCGAGTGATGCGAAGGTCGCGCAATATGCGCTCTTATTATTATTTTCGCTGTGCACATTGTGCCCGGTTTCTGCGTGCCGCAGTGAACGAAAATTGATTGTGATCTGTCACAGAGTTCATTAAAATACTCTATTGGAGGGAGAGGAAAATACGCGACATAAAACGAAATAAATCCTGTCATATCTGTGTAACCCTTGTTCGTCATTTTCGGTTCGAAGTTGAATACGTATACGTACTTGAATACGTACTTGAATACGGTTCGTACTTGAATACCAGCGAAAATAAAACATGGACGAAGAAAGAAGCACACAGGACGACCGCTAGACCAACTCTCGGCTTTAACTAACATTTTCGGTTCGTTTCTCTTTACGTTATTTGTCATCTCCTCCTCGGGGACCCCATTAGAAGCTGGGTTTAAATACGAGTATTGATATCAGCTTTGATGTTTTTTGAAAGAAGATTACTGCACAGTAAGTGTTTAGCTGTGTTCATGCATGAATGAGGAAAGTAGGATCGCGCACGGGCGACTAGTAAGCCTTTACTGAGATTATTATTATTATTATTATTATTATTATTATTATTATTATTATTATTATTATTATTATTATTATTATTATTATTATTATTATTATTATTATTATTATTATTATATTGGCACGCAATCTCAACTAGAAATAGCGAATGTTGCAGAAACATAACTAAGGATTTAAGGAACGCTCTTCGTGTTAGAAGGAATTGTATATTCGCAACATGGGTGCCTTTAGGACTTCAAAAACAAAGCTCATTGGCTTGGAAGGCACTCTGAAGAAGTCAGTGAATATTCGTATGAATACGTAAAGGTCCATAAAGATACATAAAGGTCCATACTACTCGGCGTATAGCGGTGGAATGCTAGGACATTCACCTAGCAAGATCAATAGAAGGCGCCCATCTTTCACAGGCTCTGAGCTTTAAACCGAGTAGATGAGAGAAGTTCAGAAAACTGGTGAAAAAGATATAACTGCAGCGCTCAGTTAAGTATTACAGAACGTTAGCTTGACTGAACACCACGGAGCATCTGCTGGACGCCCCACGGTGTTCTTTCCATACGGCCGTAGGGGTGGTGCGCAGGCACCGCATCACTACAACGCTATCCTTATTTACAGTCATGTTTTGAACGGCAGAACTTGCGTCCGAAGTGTTTGTATCTCAGCTTTCTTTTTTCTTTTTTTTTTCATGAAATTAAGACAACGTGTTTGGAGCACATGACACTTTTGCGTAGCTGTTGAAGCTGCGCACACTTATTAATTAGGAACAGTAAGGATAGAAACTCATGAAACTGAACCCGCATGGCTGGCTTGCTCGGCGAGTTGGGCAAAGGGAACGCCAGCAGCACCGAAAGAAAATCGCAATAAACTCACAGGGTCTCCTATGTAATCGCCTAAGACGACTCGAAGGCGAAAGCCACGTTTTTCTTTTTCCCAGTCTATCCATCGATCCTTCCCCACCTCTAAAAGCATTCTGAATCTACCGTGGTCCTTGCACTGCCTCAAGGATCGGAGGCACTGCAAGCTTTCTGCTCCCCATCTAGAGTGGCATTGCCTCCGTGATCGGCCCACGTTTCAACGAGAGACGATGTCGTGACGAAGTCATCACGTGATGTCACATAACATCATCGTATGACGTCACATAACGCGACGTCACCATCGGATTCAACACGTGTGATGCAAAAAATAATCACGTGATCACGTGCTTATGTCATGACGACGTCATGATGACGTAATGATGACGACGTGATGATTCTTTGCGTCACTTGTGGTGACGCCGATGGTCAGTTTTCGCGTTTTATGAGGCATATAAGGCTTCAGACCAGTAAGCAGAGACAGGAACCGGAAGGATGCTGATTTTGCGGTTTTCTTTTGGTGCTGCTGGCATTCCCTTTACCTAACTCAGCTAACGGTATTGATGGCAGAATTTTCGATTTACGGTATAGAGACTAATGATGTTATCATGAATAACTATCTTTCAGCATAAAGAAAGTAATACGGTTTTTCAAATAATCTGTCTTTTTTTTTTAATGAAATAAATTTTCTACTGTAAAGATGGAAGTTTTCCGGATTTACTTTACCACATTTATTTCTTGCAGCGCTTGCACTCGACCGGAAAGCACCAAGCACACGGAAACGTGTTTAACTAAAACTGGATGGAATGAAAGGGGAAGCGGTTTTTTTTTTTTTTTTGGCGCATCTGCGCTTTAATAACAGTGTATCGCTCAAGGCAAACGATCATGGACGGACGACGACCGGCGCACGCAAACATACTTTCGCCTACAGAGAGGTATACAACATTTTGCTAACATTTCCTGATAGAACATTTTCCATTTTCCGGATTTACGAATAAAACTACAACGAAGAAAACGAAAGACGCGAACTGCAAAAAAGAAAAAAAAAAGCTCAGTCGACATCCGATTCGTCAGGCGGTGCATGACGGCCGGTTTTAATCTGCCTATACTCCTTTTCGTATATGAAGTGCACTGCGGAAGCTATGTGATAAGTTCGGTCGGCAAAATCTGCAAGTCAGCGCATCTCGTGCTTAGATTTCGTCGTTTTAAACGTGGCCTCAGCGATTGGCTCCGGCTGCGCGCTACCAAAACTAGTCACGGAGGCCACAGTACGGAAACAAAGAGACGCTAAGGCGATCCAGAACAACCTGTTGACAACCGCATACATAACGGGGTTTGTTTACTTCAGAGGCATAAACCTATTTTCATTAATGGCTCAGTCCACAAACAAACAAAAAAAATTACGCGACGGGTGCTAAAATCATTGAACTAATTCTTGCTGAGAACGCATCTACTGTAACAAGTCTCGCTAGCTCCCATAGTGATGCACCTGATGTATGAAACGGAGCAGAGTAACGCCCGTATTCTAGAACACGCCTCTACTAAACGTTCTACCATCGACTTGAAAATGTGGATGGCAGCGCTGTAATTAGGCACAAAGGATCACTGCGATAATCGGCAGCAATTGATCATGGACGCCATCGCACGTCATTTTTAATTGGGCGGAACGCGCTGTGATCAACTCGGTCGAGTGATGGACGAACTTCAAGTCGAGGCTCGTTTGACAGTCCGAAGGTTAGCTTCACAGAATCGTTGTCAGGGACATACGCAGAGTAAGTTTATTTCGAAGGACGAGGGAATTGGGGGGTCCGACCTTCGTTTGTGTACGTTCGTGCGTGTGTTTGTACATGTGCGCCTGCATATATACGCGCAAAATGAAAAATATCAAGGGGAGGGGGGGTTGGGCAGTTAAAAGCAGCCGAAGTTTTGACATCTTGTATGGCTACATATACACGTGCAAAAAAAAAAAAAAAGGTGGGGTTTGAACCCCCCCGAAACTACTCCCTAGCTACGCCACTGGTAACGGAATATTTTGTAGCAGCTCAGAAACAGTGCTTTAAATCGAAATCTATTTTCGCACAACCGTTTCCGAGTGATTCAGCGGTGTGCCAACACTGATGAGCGTTACTGTACCTGCAGCATTTTTTTTTTTTTTGCCGGAAGCCTAGCATGGGTATACTATAAAACGCGCCTGCGTAGAAAAAACGAGTTTGGAAAAGATGGAAAGCCCGTTTTAACGTTGAACGTTATGAGTATCGACGTTTGTAAACAGCGCTTCCCGAAACGCATAAATAATTAAAGGCATGACCTCTGACGACAACCAGCTGCACGTTCGTACTATTCCGGGTTCTCAAAAAAAGAAAAACAGTTCGCTTGATTTTGATATGCACGTGTGCGAAAACAATACAGAGACACTCAGTGTATGTGCGATGCAGCGGTGTCAAGCAGGAGTTAGACACGCGCTTTAGCAGCTGTATTTGCAGCGTACTTCCCTCAAGCGTCATGCATGGCAACAGGTAAGCGTAACTTTGAGCGTTAACGGGATAAAGTGATTTTTTTTTTGTTTAGACTGACTAGTCATTCTTGGGAACGGTACTGTTGTTAATTTCACCACCATAGGTTCACTATGAGAACCTGTCCCATTCTAGTGGTTATGGTGCTTGACTACTGACGCGAAGGTCGCGGGGTCGAATCCCGACCGCGATGGCCGAATTTCGATAGAGGCGAAATGATAGCGGCCCGTGTGCTTAGATTCAGGCTCACGTTTACTTACTTTATTGATGCCTCAAGGTTCCCAATAGGACATTACTGATACTGTGTGTGTGCTATGTTAGGGTCTTTCTCTCTCCTTCCTCTCCATCTTTCAATCTCCCCCATCCTGGTCCCCATGTGTAAAGTAGCACACCGGTTTTCCTAAACTGGTTAACCTCTCTGCCTTTACTTCTCTACTATTTCTTCTATATCTCTGCTATACACGTTAAAGAACTGCAGGTGGTCGAAATTACCGGAGCCCTACACTACGTTGTCCCTCATAATCATATCGTGGTTTTCGGACGTAAAGCCCCAATAATTATTATAGGTTCACTATCAAGAAACAAAGTGAAGGTCAAGGTTTTAGCTGTGATTTTCGCGCCGCAACTTTGGTACCTGAATGTCCCGGCTTTCAAGTTAATGTTTTCTCTATATTGGCCATATTGGCTAAATAACATTTCCCGAATCTCGATACGACAAGTCTCTGGCTCCGTTTGACTGCATTACAATTAATTTCGGTCAACAAAGAATTGTGCGGACCTTAGCAGAGGTCGTCAGAATCTCTGAATTCACGGCGAGTTGGTGCAGAAACCCGAAGGCAGCGTCGCCACCTGCATGTTCCATTCACGCGTTTTATCGCTTACTAATCACCCCTCGCGGCAAGAGTGGTGTTGGTGTTGTGAAAGGTATAACTTACAAGGACAAAAATTATCGATATTCTCTTTAGTGTCTCTCTAATTCTGCTTTTGAAGTACTGTCGGCGTAAAATGAAACTCGAACAGCGGGAAGCACTGGAAATGCCCACCGTCCAGTCATCACCATGGGCATTGCCCATTGCTGCCAAAAAACTTGGAGGACGCTTGAGCGTCGCCTTCAAGAGTAGAACGCGATTGCGTAATCGGGCCCCGTGCGCATCGCTTTCTCGAATGCTGGCCTGGCTTCGGTTATCGGGGCAAGCCTGAACCATGCCGTAAGGAAACGAACGAGTGTGCACGTAACAATGCCCGTTTCAAACTATCCTAGAATGCCTACTACAAGTACAGTTGTTAAGTGCCCACTACGCCATAATTCTTCCTTTCGCGAATCAGCGAAGGGCCCAGTATAGGCTCCCATAAGACTTATTAATAATACACAGCGCAAAACGAACAAAGGACGAGAAAAGGAACCGCAAAGACTTTTCTCGTCCTTTGTTCGTTTTGCGCTGTGTATTATTAATGGATCACCAACTAGCCCAAACCCAAACCTTGCTTCCCATAAGACAACACGCGAACCTGCGCAACTGCTCACTTTGTTGCTGCTTTTGCAGCTGATGATGATTAAATATGCCTGGGCACTTTGTAATGGGTGGGCCTTTAAAACACCCACTCGTTGCGCAATTCACATGTTTTGACGCCTGGCGCGATTCTACGCTTCTGCTATGCAATATTACGCGCGTTAAGGAGACTCCATCCACTACATGACATTGATATAGAATTCTTTCTTTCTTTTTTTTTTCCGAAGCAGTGTGGCAGAACACCTGCTTGCCACGCATACGGCCAGGGTTCGATTCACACTCGAACCGAAATTTTTTATTATTTTATGTGCATCTCTCTCAAGTTTTTCAGTCACGGACAAGGTGGTGATTTTTCGCTCACAACCAACGACGCCGACACCGACACCAAAAGAATTTCTGCGAAACGAGCTCTTTAACGCTATCGCGTTAAAACGGAGTGCTGCGCGCCCGTCAATGGCAATGACTGCGCTATACCATTTCTAATGCTTGCCGCTGTTCACGTTTCATTTGACGCGGATATAGTACATTATAAGTGCGCTCTCGAGAGGTAGTATTTCTGTCTCTTGTTGTACCTGATACCTGATGTACGCGCCTATTTAAATGAAATCGACTGTAAATTTCTTTGTCGTATATGCAGTTGAAACGGGAGGCCGCTTTGCCACTCGATTACGTCGACTGTCTCGTGAGGATCCGATGAAAAAGTTTGGCAGCGAAAGCCTGGTGCATAGCAAGGCGCGGTGTGAGTGAGACGTGCACTAAGTTACCAATCTTAAACTTTACGCTTTAAACTACTTCGTTTTCAGTCTTAAGAAAGCGACGATATCAAGTGATGACGTCATGTGATGCCTTTGTTAATGACTCCCCGATGACGGCACATGATGACGTAGGTCACGTGAGCTTTTGCACCCCTTCATTCGCCGCAGTGTGTCGCTCGAGGGGCCGCGAAACGCTATCGCCTTAATACATTAATTATTGGACAGTGTTTCCTCATCATGCTTGGAACCTCAATGCGCATCGGCGCCAAACGAAGCTGGAAAAAGTATCTTTTGATGATAGCGTAACCAATCCATCGTTCACCTCACACACACCCCATCGTAGCAATAGTTTCCAAGAATCGAATAGTTTAATGAAAAATAAAGAAGCGGAAACTGTACGTGGTACAAGAGACGAGCAATCGCTAGAAGACTTTTGCTGGACCAGCTGTTTAGTTTGCAATAACCACACGAAAAACAAACGGAAAAAAAACTGAGGGTGCTATGACGTCCGTAACGCACCAGGGATTATTCAGTACAGAGAGATATGAAATATAAGAAAACAATGGAAAGTCCTCTAAAACAAATACACAATGTGCCAGACAGGCCCGTAGCCAGAAATATTTGGGGGGGGGGGGGGGCAATTTGTTGAAGGCCCTTGAAAAACCCCTCTATTTCCATTGTTTATTCTCCACAAAACGCCCCCCCTCTATCCGAATTTCGGGGTGGGGGGGTGGGGGGGGGGCTAGAGTTCCCCTCCGCCCGGCTACGGGCTTGGTGCCAGATATACTATGCACTGTGTGCATAATAGCGCTTGAAACGCCGAACAACAATAACACGTGACAAACAAGCAAGGAATCATGTGGAAACTCGAAGAGCATAACGTTTTGCCGCTATCGTCAGGCCCTTCGGTATCGGTAGCTGCAGCCACTAACTTTGGTACTGCGCCAGACGCTGGATTTATTCCAGAGAGTCCTAGCTGATTGGCATGTGAAGGGACCACCACGCGTGACCATTGCAAGTATACCTCCCGATTTTTCCCTATAACTCTGCACATAACAAGCCGAAATATTCAATTCCACCGCATATACGTTGTGGCCTTCAGGCAGTGCAGCGTGTAGCGACAGCGGTGCGTTGGCTACAATGACAATATTTGAGCCTACAGCTGACGATCAGCGCCTCTCAAATTTCATTTTTGTCCCTTAACACACTAAAAAAATACATAAAGCTCCTCTCTGTTCAAGGGCAGCGATTTGCCGGGCTGTTCGCGATTTGCCGGGCTGTTCGCTCTTTTCAGTGAGCGTAGTTGCTGAACATGACATGAGCTTGCATCCCTCACTCACACGGGTTCAACCTTATTTTCAGTTAGCAGACAGTGCGCGCTCATGTGGGATAACAACAAAACGAAGCGGCTGTGAAATACAACCCTGCCACTCAAACGTCTCAGGTCGAAAAAAAAAGAACAAAAAGTGCGTTTTTAATATAGGTTCTAGAACGTGGTCGATGCGGGTAATGAGTTCCACTGCTTAAATGTTTTTCTGTTTTGATAGTATCCCTACCGGCTGTGTCGCAAAATAAAAAGAAAGCCACGTCGAGGGACCTGACGAGCGACCTGTCGCGGATTCGCATGCGGGCACATCGGGACGAGAAGTCGTGACGTTCGCACCGAGATGCAACTGGCCACGGTTCTCTTGCTGCTTTGCTCGACTCTCCTGGTCCACGTCCGAGGGCAGGCCGATGATGGGCAAGTATATCTCTTTAGCTAGCATTCGCGAAATGTATTTGTGCCAGAACTAGAGGCTGTATGCAGTATGAACTCAGCGACCTGTTCGAGTTCTTGTTACTGAATCGCCGAAATCCGATGGCATGTGATTCCGATGTGTACTTGGAATTTTTTAAGGGCGAAGCTCCTTAGGGTGTGGGTCTGTCCCTCCTCTGTAGTTGTAGTAGTAGTAGTAGTAGTAGTAGTAGTAGGTAGGTAGGCAGGTAGGCACGTGTAGTGGAATGTACCCACTCCACGTGATAAAGATGACGATGACGCAGTATAGTGGATTGTACCCACTACACGTGATAACGATGAAGTATAAGCGCGTTCCAGTATAGTGGATTGTACCCACTACACGTGATAACGATGACGATGACGCTGATGACCATGAAGTATAAGCGCGTTCCAGACCACACATTCTCTTTCTGCCATGGATGAAAACGATAGAGCTTCGCCCATTCATCATCATTCACTTCGTGGATATGGCGTGATTTTCACACTATAGGACACTCGAGAGTTTCTCATGTAGAGTGTCATCGTCAATGCAACTTTTCACAGACATTTCGTTTGAGAGGTATTCGCATGGAATGCAGTTACGCTCTAGTATTTCCTACGGAAATGTAGCCTTACGAATTAACTCATTGTGGGCAGAGGGAAAGAAAAAAAGACATGGACAAAACACTCGTAAAAAATAATAATTGTTAAACTATAACGTCCGAAAACCACGATATGATTATGAGAGACGCCGTAGTGGAGGGCTCCGGAAATTCCGACCCCCATGGGGCTCTTTAACGAAGCACCTAAGCACACGGGCCTCAATCATTCTCGCCTCCATCGAAAATGCGGCCGCCGCGGCCGGGATTCGATCTCGCGACCTTGCAGGTCAGCAGTCGAGTCCATAACCACTAGACCACCCTGGCGGGTGAAACACAGGTAAAGCAAAGAACAAAAACAAGCGCTGACTTTCAGGAAAGCCTCTGTGACATTGCACGAAAAAAAAAAGAAAAGCTTATCTTGAGAAAGAATGATGACGTGCCATAAGAGGAGGAAGCATTCAATCCCTCCCACAGTTGCGCAGAATTCGTGTAATTTTTCCCTTGTCTTTATGAAGGCCTGCTTTCAGGAATACAGCTTACGTTAAAAGTCAGCTTTTGTTTGTGTACTTTAATCTGCCTGTGTTTCTTCCGCTTTTTTTTTCGCTGTACCCACAATGAATCCTTACCAACTGGCCAAGATAACCACGCTCCTACGCGATAACATGCATTACGGGTTCAATTTCGGTCTTGGGATGGATGTAGAACAGGAGACAACAGGGTAAAATGTTAGCGCAATAAATGTTTGACGGCATTAATCCCGTCTCATCTAAAACAATCGGTTCGTAAACGTATGCGATGGCAAGGAGGACTGAGACGTTCGGTTTCAAAGGCTCTGTTATCATTATATTTACGTCGGGCCTTGCTATGGGCTTACGTTGTAGCAACCTCAAGGACATTTGACATTTAAAGCTACATAAGAATACGTACCTCAGAGTATTAATGGCCCGTCACTTTACAGCGAGTGTCGTTTGTAGACACCAGTAAGATGTCTCTCGTAAGCTGGCCTTCGAATAATGTCCTTCGAGTATTGTCAGTGTGCAAAAGAAAGTCGGAAGACGATGAAAAACTTCAGTTGAATCATTACATTTCAGAGAGTGTATATGCAACCACAGCGTGATGACCTTGCCATAAATCTAGTTCGCTTTGTGAAGGTTGACGGGGGATGCAATATTCTAGGAGGGATTTGGGCAATGCATGCGCACACGATGCGTTTCTCGTTTTCTATTTCATCTGTTAATCTCATCACGCCGGGTGCCTCAGGCCTTGTTGCATTTTCGCCAATTGGAATTCGTCCTGGCTACCTTCTCTTTAGTTCCACTCTCTTTATCTGTCTCGCAACAGGCTCAAAACCTTGTCAGAAACGTTCGTGCCCTAAAAATAAAAATGAAAAAGGCGCGCAAGAGCAAACAAAGGCAAGATAAAACAGAATGGATAGCAGGCATGGTTTAGAACGGCGCTGCCTTTTACTTGCATTCCGCAGATGACGGTGCAGAGTTCAAAGGCACTGCTTATTAATTGCCTCATGATGACACACGTCAGAACGACGACACCGCTATTTTCTAATGAACTATGACTTAGTGAAGGACGGATAGGTTCGTAGGCAAGGTCTCACTCGGCACGTGATAACGTGATACCATGCATAGTTATCTATCTATCTATCTATCTATCTATCTATCTATCTATCTATCTATCTATCTATCTATCTATCTATCTATCTATCTATCTATCTATCTATCTATCTATCTATCTATCTATCTATCTATCTATCTATCTATCTATCTATCTATCTATCTATCTATCTATCTATCTATCTATCTATCTATCTATCTATCTATCTATCTATCTGTCTGTCTGTCTGTCTGTCTGTCTGTCTGTCTGTCTGTCTGTCTGTCTGTCTGTGAAGGCAGGGACACGTGATAATAGTAAAAGAAAAAGAAAAATTAAGGCAGCTTCCCACTACTGGTGCCAAGCCTTAAAGGAAGTGCGAGCTTGGCAGCCTTCTTGGTTTCTCTGTATTTTACTCTGTCTTCTTTCCTCTCTTTCTTTCTTTTTCTCCCATCTCTGTTTCTTCTACGTTTTTTTTTGTACCTGTTTATTTCTATATTTCTTTCTCTTTTCATGTATTGCTTTCGCTTTCTCACTCTTTCTGTCTTTCTTTCTCTTTCTTGCCTTTTTTTCTCTCTCTCTCTCTCTATTTCTCGGTTCCTCTTTCTATCTCTTTCACTCTCTTTCTTTCTTTCTCTCTCTTTTTTATTATTTCTCTTTCTATCGTTCTACCCTTTATTTCTATTTCTCTCTTTCTCCTCCTTTCAGTGCTTTGCTTTATTCTGCCCTTTCTCACTTCCTTCCTCTTCAACCTCACATCTTTCACCTCCCCAGCCTCACTTCTTTTTCCCACCTTCTTGCTATACTATACTATACAAGGCTATGCTATGCTCTGCTAGCGTGCCTGGATAGCCAGAATGGTTGCGCGGGAACTCGAATCCCGCCTTATCCAATTTTTTTTTTCGCCAAGAAGTTCTCTCTTTATAACACAGAGCTCAGCTAGTTGGTAAGTGTTTATTCTAAAAAGACGGGCGTGCAAACACGGACACAAGAAAGAGGCCACGACACCACGAACGCCGTCGTTTTAGAATGTTCACTCTTTATATTTCTTTCTATCTTTTTCTATACGTCTCTCGGTACTCGTTCACTCGCCCATCAGAGTTATCGCATCCTACGCCGTACAAATCGGTGAACATGCTCTGGGAGCGAAGCAGAAGTTGAAGACGAAGAGGAAGAAGAGGACGAAGAGAGCGCGTGCCGGTCCATGATGATGATAAGTTTCTGTCTACCGTTAACGGCGCAACGCCAAGCTGAACAGCTCCGCTGTGAAAATAAATAGTACGTTGAAGATAGATGGAAAATAAACGTTTATAACGTATCCGGCGTGTTGTAGACTGGGCTCCCGCCTAGGTGTCGGCTAGAAGGCCTCGCCTCCTAGCGGCTTCCTCTGCCCGCTGGATTGCCCAGAGCTGATCGTCCAGGGCTGAGCTGAGCAGCGCGGCCCGCCAACGCGCGCGGAGGATGTCGGTGGAGGCCGCGTTCTCTTTACTGTGTATTAATCTCTGGCATTCCCAATAGGATATGTTCTAAGGTAGCTCGTGCCCCACAATCTTTGCACTTGATCGGTCGTGGATATATCTGGATATATAACATGTAGTAGTGCTGGATTGTTATATGACCTGGATTTGTAACTGTCGCCATTGGACAGACTGCGACGTATTGAGTTTAAGGTGAAGTGGTGGGTAAACGCTCCTCTGCAGTTTATAATGCTTAGTAATGTCATCGAATGTAGTCATTCGGTCCTCCCACTCCCACACATCGGGAGACTGACGAGGGATCAACATCTGTCATAGCCCGGAAAAGGGAGTCCTCGAGCTACGTTGTGTGCAACCTCGTTAGGGTTGACCTCTCCCGTGGCGTCGCGTGTGCGGGCTGGAAACCATAGAACGTAGACGCATCTATCGTCTTGGGCTGTTTTGCCTCTTCCAAGAATGCGCAGTGCCTCAGGGGAGATTCTGACATTAGCAAAGTGGTGAGCTGCCGTTTGGTGAATCGCTGATTATTTAATAGGCGTCACTTTGTGCTATGGCCGTAGCTGTAACTGTCTCTCCCGCCGTTTCAATGCATCTCGTGTTTATTGTCAGACATGTGTTGCATTGTTTAGTGTGGTAAACTACTGCTGCGACGAAACAGCTTTTGTGTTTCTAACGAGCGTCATCTACGAGGACCGCTTCTTTGTTGTTTCCGAAGCTCTTTATCAACGGTTTTGTGCTGTGCTTTGCCTTCTGCCTGCGTTGTGTACGGGGTGCATGTTTTGGTATAGTGGTGGGACTGTGAGCTTGGCCCGAATATCTCGAGGAATATCGAATTCGGTGCCATATTGCGTGTGATAAGTGATGCCTAGTTTCTCTAGGATGTATCTACCAGTCTTGGTTTTAGAGAGGCGCTCGTACCATGATAGAAGCTGCGCCTCTGTCAGTACCTCAAGCGTGTCATGTAAACCGTAGCTCTAGGAGCCTCTCTGTACTTGTGCCTTGCCATGAGTCATATTTCTTGTTTGTAGATTTTTCGTACAACTCTCCAAAAATAATATATTGTGCTACACCGACAGAAAGCTCGTTTACGAAACAATTGTTATTCACGGCGCGATTTACACTGATAACCTTGCATCAGACACGAACGAGTTTGTCCGACGCGATATCCGGCTTTGCACAATCATGTATAGCTGTAACTAATTCTCCAGTATGCGCTTTTCTATGAGCTCATAGTATTGTGTTTAACTATACATATTTCACGGCCCAGAACTTCATTGTCAGCTGCGTTTGTCTTGTCCTTTTATGTAAGCCGTGTCACTTTTGTTTGATGTTTAACCAATTAGCACGAGTCAACGTTACATTTAATAAAAGGTAAGAAAACCAGACACAAACGTAAAAATGTAGGTTCACATTCTTTTACAGGTTGCAACTGTGGTTGTAGTGTAAAGGCTGAGAAAAAAAAACATGCCTACATTATTTACTCATTTTCTGATACGCATCAGTTTCATTCGTCATCGACCAAGAAGAAATATCTGCCTAGATTGACAATTACATGGGGTTATATGAAAACGTGGGAGAAGTATTCATAATGATTCTATGACATGCTGGGATGCACTTATTTGAACAGAATTTTCTTGTTTTGTGGCGTTACAGAAACCAGCCTGTGGAGGAATTTGTGGCGGACAATGAGACCAGCGTAAGCAACGAGAACGGTGACCTGGATAGTACATCGAATGAAGGTAGACATCGACTTATAGAAATAACCAAGAAATTGTAGATGCGGGAACGACCACTCTAGTAATTCAGTTGGTAGAGGATCGCACCCTTTATTGCAAAGGCCTTGGGTTTGGTCTGAACCGGTGGCGAGGTGTTTTTCTAGTGTTATGTTTACTGGCCTGTGCTGATGGTATCGGTGGCGTTCCAAAAACCTACCGCCGCGGAAAAAAAACAAGCGACGCGCTTCCCCAAAAACTATCCTCACCCACAGCAGGCGCGCACAAAAAAAAAAATATTAGTGAATAACTAAATAAACTTTCTTTGAAAACTTACGTATAGGCATGAAGCAAAGTGAAGTGAAAGCGCATAAAAATTGATTACATTGGTGGCAGACGAACTCGCATCTTCTGCACAACGTAGAAGACACTACTAATTGAGCAAGCGAAAGCAGTCATTCTTCGTCTGATTCGTTAAACATCCTTGCATGTCTGAAGCTATATATTAGAAAAAATGTACTAATGCACTTATTTTTTGCCTAGCATTGGCTGAAATCCGCTAAAGCACGACTTCCATCGCTTGAAAACTCTGATTTTCCGTTTTATGCCAGCGATCCGCAAGCCAGCATGGCTCCTCCAGTAAAGGTGATGTGATAGTCACAATACGGTTAAACAAAACGAAACAAAGCAAAAAATTAGAGAATCTCGTGAGCAGAGTCTTCGAACGTAGACAGGTACGTCAACGTACAGTATATTGATTAAATTACAAAAATGTCATGCAGCCTACCCCATAATGTAACGTTGCGCATGTGCCTTTTGTTCTGTGCACGACATTGGCAAGTATATATACGTACACATAACACGTGTCTATAATATTGTGTCTATAATATTTACTGATTGACATTTTGTAGACTTAAGAGTGATCCGGTTATAGACAATTCAGACATGTTGAAAACTTGAATTAAAACTATAATGGGGAGTTACTAAGAGACACGCGATCGAGCACAGATGCGACAAATACAATAATACAAAAAACAAAAAGCGAGTCTACATTTTTCATTGCAGCCGTGATAACAGTGAAATCAGCAAAAATTTGTCCTTACTCAAGGCTGTGTCAAGCAGACACCAGTAATTTATCACTGCCGGGACAAATTGTACTTCAATCAAATAGCTCTGTTCTGGCGTTTTTTTTTTTCTTCTTTAGGGGTGTGGGGGGACATGTTTTAATGAAAGTATTAGCGGACGAAAATACAAAGCGATACAATTTTTTTATTTTTGCTTTTGTGGTGAAGTATTCATGTGACACTCAGAATTTGGGACGTGTTTTATTCCTTCTATTGCTCATAGATACCATGCCCATGAATTTCATCCTAAGTGTAGCATGGTCATAGATTTTTAAATATTGCAACATAAAAATCGTGTTGCGACCAAACATCATGTTGGCATCGAAGTCGAAGCCTGGGCGCTAATACTCTCTATATCCACATTCGAAGATAATGTAATGCTCCAAATTACACTTCTAAAGAAAAATAAAAGATTACACATAAAGTTGGAAAAACTAAAGAATTCAGGAGGCTGGCAACCTGTTCAAAAATTGATATTGCTTACAGATATTCGGAAAACAATTTATCAGTGCCATTATAGTTATTGTTGTCTGTCACGATGACTTTAAGAGCACCGTAGTTTTTATCAAAATAATCGTAAAGATGATACTACAATAACTTGCGGGAACAGTGGCACTTTAAACAGTCTCAGCACACACTACCATCCATGACAGTTCCTCAAGCATAGAATTAATAAGATGCATATGGACGTGCTGAGAACTTATTTCTACATTCCTATGAACCTTGCTTAATCTCATGGTAAACCTTATGAAGCCAGTTTATGATAAATATTGTGTATGGCCATACCTACTCTTGCTTTGCGTATAATTTATAAGTTTCGATAATACTAGAAAATACCAGAATACAAGCAAAAAGTTCAGTGCGCATGGTAAATAATTCTTGCTAAACGTTACTGAGATCAATACATGCGCCGATTTGAAGCTGTCGCAGCCTACCGACGCACTGCTAACTACGCAGTGAAACAACTTTAATGGCAAAAAAACCTGAGGCCTTCAGAAAATATATCACGATCACAGCACCAAAATTTACAATTATTCAGAAAACATCTTAAGAAACACGAATGCTTTCAGGAAAGATTACAATTACAACACCAACTTTCAGAAAACAAAAAAGAAAACCCCAACGCTTTCGCAAAGCATTAAAATTACAGCATTAATTTTCAGAAAGTTTCGATAAACATCCTAAGGAACCCGGACGCTAAAGCACCAAGTTTAACAACGTTTCAGGAGACATGGCGACGTTAGCTCGCATTTTAACTGAATCACAAAGATGAACAATAAAAGATGCAACAATATTTCTTCACATCATAACACAAAAGTGCAAAAAAAATATTGCCCCCACGTTAGACAAGTTACTGCAGCGCCATACTTTTCAACTGAATTATCATTGTTTGACACTGTATGGAACGGCTACGGCGGGCGCATTTTTGATGGAGGCGGAAAATGCTTCGAGGCTCGTGTGCTTAGATTTAGGTTCACGTAAAAGAAACCCATATGGTAGAAATTCCCGGAACCCTCCCATAATCATATCTTGGTTTTGGGACGTTAAACCCCAAGAATTATTACAAACTGTCTGGAACGGTGGTCAATTTAATCAACAAAATAAAATGCGGTAATCTAGCTATCAACGCAAGGCAATATTAGAAATTAGCAGGACCCTATTTTCCTGGGGAGGCCTCTGTGCTCAGTTGCTGAATTCATTATCTTGCAGGACAGCGCCTGTTCTTGACACCTCTCATCAATGCTGGTAATCTGGAGGAGGCCAAGTCGGCCAGCAAGGTCGGTCCCATCGGGGCTGATTACGAGGTGCCCAGTTATTCCGGCTACATCACCGTCAATCCACAGTACAATAGCAACCTATTCTTCTGGTTCGTGCCTTCACTGGTGAGTTACAGCAACTCTATCGTGACAGTTGCGTTCTTTCAGCAGGTGCGACAGCCTAGAAGTACGATTATGCGACCTCTCAGTCCAAATATTTTTCCCGGGAGACGAAAATGACGTCACGCCGTTGTATTGCGCTAATAACGATCGTATTCAGGATTGAGCGGCACATTCAGGTCGCTGTCGTCGGCGTCGGCATTGTCGTGATGCCCTAGTATTGATGGAACGTATGCGCCACTCGCTTGCTATTTCGAAAAAAAGAGCCACATGCATGGGTCTAGAACCGAATTTCCATAAAGGGTGTAGAAGTGAGGGACCACATGGGACAACAATTTCATTAAGAGGGTTCCCAAAGACTCAATCAGCTCAGTGTCGGAGCCAAAGCCGCCATATTATTCAAATGCCTGTACAACCGTGACACTCACGAGTTCATGGTAGAATTTTGGATGCTGTTCGTGGTGGGAACATCAGCATTTGATGGGGACGTAACGTAAAAATGCACGTGTGCACGTAACTTTGAAAGTAATCCTTAACGGATCAGTAAAAACAGTTATGGGTCACTTGTCCGTAACACTTCTACAAAGCCTCCAACGTCTCGGCGAGGAGGTTGATGTGTGCGAACGTCGCGGTCCTGCTATTTGGAGTCTTCGTGTCGCTAAGAGCTCTCTAGCATTAGGTGTTTCAAAAACAAAATAAAGAAAGAAAAAGAAAGAAAGAAAGGAAAGAAGAAAGGAAGAAAGAAAGAAAGAAAGAAGGAAAGAAAGAAAGAAAGAAAGAAAGAAAGAAAGAAAGAAAGAAAGAAAGAAAGAAAGAAAGAAAGAACGAACGAAAGAAAGAAAGAAAGAAAGAAAGAAAGAAAGAAAGAAAGAAAGAAAGAAAGAAAGAAAGAAAGAAAGAGAGAAAACTCACACGTCTTTTTATGAATTCGCCGAAGAAGACTCGAAGGCGAAGGTCATTTTCTTTTTCTAAGTCGATGTCTTAGTCCTCTTTCACCCCCCTTCCAAAGCTTTCAGGCACCTAACACTGCCTCCAAGGGATCGGAGGCATTGGAAAGTTTTCGGCACCTCACCTGGTCTTGCATTGCCTCCGTGATCGGCCCACCTTTGAACAAGGGACGGCGTCATGTGATAATGTCATGAAGTGACGTCCCGTTATTCGATGTTATAGTGACGTCACAAATTTTGGCTGTCTGCGGCGTAATGATGACGCCATATCGTGACGTCATCAGGTGATGGTGATGTTTTGCGTCACTTAATTTTCGTGTTTGATGAGGCATCCAAGGCTTTCGCCTTAGAACTGCTGCACCAGCATTCGTAATTGCCTTTTCTACGTTTTCTTTTTCAGAAAGATCCAGAGAATGACCCGGTGATACTGTGGATGCAAGGGGGGACCTGGAACGTCCTCGCTCCTGGGATTCTTCAATGAACATGGTCCTTACTACCTGTCCGAGGACGGCAACGAGGTGGCCTTTCGCGATCTCACATGGACGCACCGCTACTCGATGCTCTACGTGGACCAACCCGTGGGGACGGGATACAGTTACACTGAAAACGACGCCGGCTACGCCCGTAACCAAACGGAAGTTGGCCGCGACATGTTAGGAATTCCTGCAACAGTTCTTCACGCTGTTCGGCGAGCTGGCCCAGAACGACTTCTACATCGCGGGTGAATCCTACGCAGGTGAGGGAAGCTTCTGATATCGCAATGTTCGCTTCAAAAGTGCCATTTCCGGAATTTCCATTTGAACGCAATGACTTTCTAGGCCTCCTGAGAGGGAGAGATAACAGTCTTTAATGGAATTCCCGGAGATGTTAGTCTGGTTATTGTACTCCCATTCTGTACAACGTCAGAGTCGATGTACCGTTGAAACTCGATTTTACGAAACCCCATTTCACGAATTTCCCGATTTAACGAACACATTCGGGTCCCCCCCCCCCCCCCCACACACACACACACACAGTTGCCCACAGGCTTGAATGCTTTTAACGAACTCGAAATAACGAAACGAAGTTCGCTGCCAAACCCGATTTAACGAAGAATTGCGGTAACAACAAAAAAAAAAACATAGAAAGGTAGGCTTTTCCAAATTCATGGCGTCTAGAATGTCTGTCAGTGTGCTGCCGCGTAGGAGCGGTACAATCGACGCAGCGGAGGCCGCGGAACACGGCATCCCGCCAAGCATGCTTTCGACCACCTTAAAGGCGAAGGACGCCATCATCCTTGCTGCTGTTACGGCTTGTTGAGATACGTGTTGTCTGCATCGAGTCCCGTCAGGTTGTTTACCCCTTCAGATGTGGCGCAGGTGGAAGGAGCGATCGTGTGATTGGCGAGATGGTGGCGCCCTCTTTTGCGCAGTGTGAGAGTTAGCCGCATGTTTTGAAAGCGTTTTTAGTGATAATAAGTTAATCGTTACGATGACCTCCTTGGTTATTGCAGTTAATTAATATTATTTTAGACTTCGATCGTTTATTTTAACCCTGGTCCTTGTTTCAGGCCTGTACCAACCACTTGATTTTGAGCATGATCCCACCACATGAGATCTATGGATGTATGACAAGTCAGGCCCTTTAAGTGCTATGCACTTAAAAAGTCAAGACACTAAACAGCCATACACTTCATATGTGTCCCTTTTTTTTAGAAATTATTCTTTCTTCGCCAATCTACCAGGGCGCGTGTTAGCAAGTGACGTAGGTCATCATGATCATGATCAGGATCATCACCATCATCATCACACTCGACGAGACACAGCGCCGTCCCATCATTTGTGGACCTTCGCTTTATCGTCGTCTCTGTGCCACTATAGCAAAAACTCACAGGCTCCCTTATAAGCCCTTTCGCCTAAGACGCTTGGAAGACGAAAGCCATATTCTTTTTCTCTCCAGTCCGATGTATTGAACAGGCCCCGCCCCTCTCCGGAGATATTTCTGCACCTAACGTGGTTTTCTTACTGCCTCAAGGATCGGGGGGAACGACAGGCTTCCTGCACCTCAGCTGGTTATGCACTGCCTCCGCGATCGACCCACTTTCGTGCAAGGCGAAGATGTAATGTGATAATGTCAGAAATTTTGGCAATCTGTGACATCATGATGACGTCATATGGTGACTTCAGCACGTGATAATTATTTTGTGTATCACTCATTTTGACGCCGCCGATGTGGGATGCCGCCGATGCCAACGGTCGATTTCCGCGTATGATGAAGCATCTAAGGCCTTTAGCCTTAAAGTGAACCAGCGCCAACTATAGTACCGTTCACTGTACTTCGAAATTCTTTAGTCGCTGTACGACTGTCATTATTCAATCACAGTGCATCGTCTTCATAAGGTAGTAATCATGCCATTTACGTAAACACGCAATTGTAATCGGGCAATCATTTCATTTACACCGTTTTGTTTTCTCGCATTGTGCGACGCATCGACTTAATGCTTGCATTTCGGCATAGCTTGTGAGCGGTGTGGGGAATAATAATGAGAAATGCATTGTTATATGGCTGGGACTGTCACCTATATAGCATGCCCACATGAGAATGCGCTAAGCACGGGATGGATTGTACGCACGACCCATAGTTGAACAGTATTCCGCTGACATCTTCACGAGCTTTCCTTCACATAGACTGCAATGCGTGTGCGTTGTATTTGTATAATTTATACTACTTGTTTCCTATAATAATCACATTTAGACAAATATTTTCTTCTTATTTATTGTGCATATCAGTACCACAGCACTTTTTACAGCTGTTAAATTCGTCCACTGTTTTAAATGCGAATGCATTTCATAGTCAGGGCTATGTCAGGCATCCGGCATTGGCGTTGTGCGGCGTTGTCCGCGGAGGAGGAGGAGGAGAATAGGTTGAGGAGGTGTGCGTGCCGGCGGTGTTAGATGTGAAGCATCTTATGGTGAAGCTTAATCCGGTGGTGGTGGTGTGGGGCGTGACCACCCTTACTGCGCATGCGCAAACCCTTTCAAAAATAAAAAACCTCCTCTCTCCCTCTCTCTCCTCTAGGCATCCCTCCCCGCGGCAACCACACCCTCACTGCGCATGCGCCTCCCCTCCTCTCTCCCCTGCTACGCTCCCCCCCTCTCTCCTCTAGGCATCCCTGCCCGCGACGTCCACTCCCACTGCGCATGCGCGTCCCACCTCTCTCTCTCCTACGCTCCCCCCTCTCCCTCTCTCGCCTTGCGACGCCGACACAGGCAGCGTCTGCTAGCGAGAGTTTCTTGGTTGAAAAAAACCGAATGCTCGCGCTGCACAACCGTTCACTGGCCACCCCGTATATATGGCAATAGATCCTGACCTCCAAGGTGGTGCCGGTGGGAGATTTCTCCTGTGCGTTGTTGAACAATAAAAATTCGCAGCGTGCGCGTTAACTAAAAGCGGACTGCGAGTCTCCGTGTCCAGTCGGAGTCTTCGGTCTCTCATTGCACATTAGCAGCGATTGGCATGTTCCAGTAAGAAACACCGCTGCATCGCTGCGTCTTTACGCATCCCCAGTTTTAAATGCGAATGCATTTCTAGTCGAGGGCTATGTCAGGCATCCGGCGTTCGCGTTGTCCACGGTGGCCTCGGCAGGTGTTATAGTGAGTGGAGAGGAGGAGCGCGCTCTGGTGCGTGAGGGCGCTCGCATCGCGGGCTCGGCGGAGCTATATATGAAAAAAAAATTTTCAAAAAAAAAAAGAAAAAAAAGAAAAGTTAAGAAAAAAAAGAAGAAAAAAACAGAAAAAAAAGAAAAAAAAAGAAACAGGCGCTGCGCCGTGCTCCCGACCTCCAGGCTGCAGAAATTAGGCGCCTTTTTCCTTCTTCGAACCTACCACCATATATAAATGGAGTGAAGCGCGCGCGAAATGCATTCGCATTTCCTCACGATTTCCTTCGGGGAGGTGGGGGCATTTTTTTTCTTTCTACCACATGCACGCACTCGCTCACTCCTGCATGTATATTTCTAAGCGTACACTGCCCTCACGAAGCTGCTCGATTGAAACTGTATATTTCTAAGGAATAAAAAAAAAAAAGAAAAAAGAGCGGGATCGTTACAGCTGCGGGCTATATGTCTTTGGTTACGTACGGTTGTGTTTGTTCCGGTGCACGTTCCATGTATTGCATTTGTACAATATTTCCAACGCTTTGCTGCTTCATCATTATAAATAATACGACTCCCCCCATCCTTTTTTTTTCCGTTCTTGTGACATGCAGGGAAGTACGTGCCGACTGTTGGGGCAACACTGCATGAGAACGCGGACACAATGCGGGTGAAGATTAACTTCCGCGGCATCGCCTACGGCAACGGTCTGACGGACCCTATAAACATGATGGATTTCGGCAGTTTCATCTACGGCATCGGCCTCATCGACCGCGGCGCCGCCGACTACATGATGCGAGTCGCCAAGGATGCGGTCGACATGGTCCGCGCAGGTCACACAGTCGAGAGCGGCGTCATGATGGACCGCCTCTTCTTCGGCATTCTGACGCACGAAACTTTCTTCAAGAACGTCACGGGCTTCGAGTACTACTACAACTACCTGACCGACAAGGAGCCCGAAGGCAGCAGGGCGTACAAGGCGTTCGTCCAGAAGCCCGAGATCAGGCGCGCCCTGCACGTGGGTCAGCAAGGGTTCAGCATGGGCCGCGAGCTCGTGGCGGCCCACTTCATCACCGACATTATGCGCTCGGCGGTGCCGCAGTTCACCGTAGTGCTGGAGAACGGCTACAAGGTGCTGGTGTACAGCGGACACTTGGACATCTGTGTGCCTACGACGCACACGGAGAAGTTCTTGGCCAATCTGGCCTGGTCGCACGCGGACCGGTGGTCTCACGCACCCCGCCACATCTGGCGAAGCGCCGATGGCAGGCGCCTGTACGGCTACAAGAAGAGCGTCGAGAACCTCAACTTCGTCGTGGTTCGCAACGGAGGTCACGTGCTGCCTTACGACCAGCCTGAGGCCATGTTCGAACTCATCACTGCCTTCATCGATGACGAGCCCCCTTTCTCTGCACAGGGGAACCTCTACCGCGTAGGCGACATACGTGTCCCGACGCTCGCATGTAATTTGTTCGGAAAGCGGGGTTACCGAATATGCGTGAGATAAAGACGCAGGAAGGACATAACGTAAAACAAAGATTTACCTTGAAGCTTAATGCTGTTAACGTCAGCATAGATGCATGATCTTTCTGTCTATATTTCAGCTCTTTCTGAATACGCACATTGTAACACAGTAACACAGCGTAGTAGGATTGTGCTATCATAATATCAACTGGCATACGATCAAGCTTTAGTGGACGTTGCTTTTGGACCTGTCCTTCGCGACTAAAGTAGGACGTTTCTAGTCAATATTAATTTCGCACTATACCCTACGTACCACCGTTATTTGAATGTTCTTTGCACTACTTTTAGAACACGGACAGGAACCATGCTTGATACTTATTTTACCGAGAGGTACTCGGGAGAAACGGTTATCTGTCCAGTGTCTACCACAGCAGCGGCAGGTTCCTTGACCATTTCACCAAGGCTGTGGTGGGATGAGGGGCGCCAAGAGACTTTCTCAGATCTTCACAGACAATAGAGCCACTTTCCAGATGAGAACCCAATCCCATACGCAATCAAGAACCTGTTCGGGGAGCTCCCCTCTATCGGCAGTGGAAATCAAACCCAGTACCTTCATACTTTGGAGCGAACGCAATAACATTTCGCCAGCACTAAGGCTATAAGGGGGTGAAATTGCTGGAGCTTTCTGCCAACTCATATACTAGAAGCCAATGCCAATCAAGGTGGCCCTGCCACCCTCTTAAAGCTCTTTGAATAAGCGATAAGGTGCGCGACTACATTTAAATTCCTCCTTAGGGACGTTTTGTCGTTGTCGTCGTTGTTGTTGTCATCCGCATCAACAAAAGTGCCCTACTTGAAGTAAAACCGAACCGCCTTGATTCCAGCGTGGCCTTCTACTTCCCGAATGACTGAAATGATGCTAGTTGATGCAAGCGAATGAACGGAAAAGCAAGTACAAAAACTAAAAACACACATACGAGAGTGTCAAGAATCGTGCTCCTGCTCATAGGAAGCAGTGTTTGACGGATGACATCCAGCTTAAATTCCTCGCTTAAACGAGGAGTTCACAAAGAGGTACAAAGAGCACGCACATATAATACTCACTGATTAATGCTTAGGGGCACCATCACGTAGGTTGTAATCTGCTAGTTAAGTATCACTGCTTAGGACACTAACTGTTTAGCAACACAAGTATTCGGTGTAAAGTAGCAGCACTAATGTGGTGTTCGTAAATATTAAGGGTGATTGAAAGTGACATCTACGGCTGTTTCTTGTGTCATCGTCTCGAGGAAGGCCTTTCATAATCGACACAGTAAATATGGAGGAGACAATCAGCGTGTCTAGTGAAGCTGGTCTTTTGTTGTTTCTTCTTACAACGTGAAATGTTACAGAGCGCTCAAGGTGACGTGAAAATAAAGGATGATCCGCCCTCGCACGGTGTCGAGCGTTTCACTTTGTCTTGACCTATAACTTCTCAATTCGTCACAGCAGCGACGTTTCTCGCGAAATCAACGGGAAATACGTGACCATTCAACCAAGCGCGACGTCACGGAAACAGTTCATGCAACTGCGGTAATTGAACACCTTCTTTGTTGTGCGCTATCACTAACTTTGTTTCGGCGCGTCTGCATTTCGCTGCCTAATGATGTATGATATATCCGAACACATGCTCCACAAAAGAAAAGTTAGTGTTCCAATCTATAGTTGTAAACTCCCAAACATCATAGAGACGAACTTTGCAGCAGTTTTCATCCCTTGAGCGTCTTTATTGCGCACCTAAACAGACAGAAGAGTGCGTGCGTGCGTACGTGTGTGTGCATGCGTGTTTGGGTGTGTTTGTGTGTGCGCGTCTTTTCCTGTCAGTCCATCCTCATGATACGGCCGTTGAGGTTATGAATATCCAGAAGAGATTTCTATACTATAAAAAAAAGAAGACACTGGCGAATATTGAGGCCATTGCGAATTGGAAGATGATGTGAAGAAAGTTGAAAATAGACGTGAGTCATGAAAAAGAAAGAGGGCTGAGACGGTAACATGGATGCCAAGGAGTGATACGAAATAGGCCATACAGTTTGGAAACCATAGAAAAAAAATTAAGGCAGCTTCGCACTAGTTGTGCCAAGCCTAAAGGAAGTACGGAGCTAGGCGGCCTGCCTTGTTTCTCTTCATTTTATAGCGAAAGCTGTTGTGAGATCACAACAACGGCAGTTTTTGGCGCCGTAGTTGTCCGCCGCCGCCGGTGTCCGTAACCACTATCGCGCGAAATAAGAAAAAAAAAACTAAATAAGAAAAACATCCAGGATGTAACGGGTTTCGAATCTGGGCCCTCTCCGTAGAAGATCAGTATTCTATCCCAGAGCTATGCGGACACCTCTACACGCGACTCCTGCGGAATTGAAGAGACCATCGAACACGGCCTGTGCAGCTGTGCTTGCTATGACGGCCAGCGATGCCCGCTCCGGATGATTTTGAACCAACTGGACTCTAGACCATTTTCTGTACAGAAGATTCTAGGACCTTGGATGTGTGCTTCGATAGCGCAGAAAGCAACTAAAGCGCTACTGAAGTACCTGGAACTCAACAAATCTGAGCGACCACCTGTAGACTGGATGTGCTCCCCACAGTGTGCTCGCGATGCTGTGTATCTTTCTTCCCTCTCTTCTTCTGTTTCTCGTTTCCTCCCTTTATCCCTCTCCCCCCGTGCAGGGTAGCAAACCGGACGTGCGTCGGGTTAACCTCCCTGCCTTTCCTTGCACCTCTTTCTCTCTCATGCCTGTGCTTCAAATGCTTTCTCAAAAAGACGCTATACATGCTCCATGTCGGACGACGTTAACCTATGTAGTATGACGTGGTAGAAGAGTAAAATAACAACTAGGCGTCCGAGAATGCGAATTGTGTAACCAGGCGCCACACAATGCGAATTGCGTAACGAGTGGGTCGCTGAAAGCTTCCAACCTATTGCAAAAAACTCAGCGATAATTCTTCATCGTCATCAGCTACCGCATGCATCAACAAAGTGCACATAATGCCTTGCAGCTGTGTAGCGGGTATCTCTCATCTCCGCACAATGACCAATAGTGGCGTAGTGGGTGCTTCTGAACCTGAAAAAAATTACGAATTATGGCGTAGTGGGTACCTTGCAAGTGTACTTGCAAAGTAGCCCCAAGAGAGTTTTCAACGGGCTCTAGAAATGCCGCTCTTCCAGCTCTCGTTGTGACTGTGCTTCGCTTTCCGCGCAGGCCTGGCGTTTTTTTTTTCTTCTTTTTTTGTCTTTCTCTCTGTTTTTTGTATCTCTTTCTTTTGTCTGCATCTTTCCATTTCTTTCGCTTTCTCGCTCTGTCTCTCTTTGTTTCTCTTTCTTCACTTCCTCTTCCTCACTCTCTCTATTTCTCGCTTTCTCTTTCTTACTCTTTCTCTCTTTCACTGATTCTTTCTCTTTCTGTCTTGCTCCCTCTTCCTTCAATTTCTTTTTTTAGTCTGTCTCCTTCTATCTCTTTCTCTGTCTTTCTTCCCTTTATTTTTCTATTTCCCTTTTCCTCTTTCTTTCTCCCTCTCTCTCTGTACTCGTTCTCTTGCACATCAGAGTCCTTGCATCCCACGCAGGGTGAATCGGCGCACGTGTTCTGGGAGCGAAGCAGGGGATGAAGAAGAGGACGAAGAGAGTGCACTCCTGTTCATCATGATGATAGTTTTCTGTCGACGACTAACGGCATTAAGAAAAGCTTTACAGCTCCGCTGCAAAAAAAAAAAAAAAAAAAATAAAAAATCGGGTCAGCTACGCACTAGTGGTGCGATGACTGAGGAAGCGGAGGAGCTGCTAGCGATGCCCTCATCCTTTCCCTCCTCCTCGTCCTAACTTCCCTTTGCTACCACTTTAGCATACATTTTACCCTCTTACATATTCCTTTCCCTCCTTCTCACCCTCACTTCTCTTTGCTACCATTTGCAGTACTATACTATACAAGTACTGTGCTATACTTTACACTCTCACATTCTCCTTCCCCTGCTCCTCACCCTCCCTCTCCTTTCCCTTCCCTTGCTATACTATACAACTTTTTAACGGAGACTTCTTCCTGGGCTGTTGCTCGGGAACACAAAAGCTGACTTCCCAGCCTCCGTAGTGCATTTTAATGGGGTCACGCATGTTAACAACAGCCCAGAGAGGTTTATGGCGGAGGCCGAAGTGCCTTCGTTGACAAAGTGCATAGTACACATAGCTATCTTTGGTGTCTCTTTTTTAGATGCGAAGCATCTTATGCTCGGGGCTCTGTCCGTCCCTCCCGCGTCCCGCGTCCCGCGTCCGGCCACTTTCATGAAGTAGGGAAGCACCCATTATGCGAACCAGAACACTGTAGTAATATGAAGGCCGTCAACCACTATCACAGTCATCAGAGTCATGGCCGAGAGCACAGAGAGGCTGCTTAGCAATGGTTAGGCAGGTGGTGTCTGTCGCCCAGGTTGACCCCATTCCTTGATCTTGCTTGCATGTGTTTGGAGGGGGCTTAGTCCGTCCCTCCTTCCCGCGTCCCACACCACCACAGCGCATGCGCGTCCCCTCCCCCCCTCTCTCTCCTACGCTCACCCCCTTTCTCTCCTCTAGTAATCCTCTACTCTACGGAGCGGCCCCCCGCGTCCCACACCCCCTACAGCGCATGCGCGTCCCCTCCCCCCTCTCTCCTCTAGGAATCCTCTACTCTACGGAGCGGCTCCGGCGTCCCACAGCGCATGCACGTCCCCTCCCCCCTCTCTCTCTCCTCTCCTACGGTCCCCCCCCGTCCTGTCCTCTAGGAATCCTCTACGGAGCGGCGCGCACGACAGGTGGTGTGACAGCTGCATACTCCGCTGGGGGCGCATGGTAGTTCCGCGGTATGAAAATGACGAAGCGCGCGCGCCTCATTCTCTCTCCTGTGCAGCGCCGCGATGAGCGCCCGGACCGCTGCCGTGAAATGAGAGCAGCTCCCGCTCAAGCTGATTATCTCCCCGCTGCTTCGCATCCACACATGGTTCCCTTTAGCGGGAGATTGGGAAGTTTTTTTCTCTTTTTTTTTTGTGTAAGTTTCTTTGTATCTCTTTCTCTCTGTGTCTATTTCTTTATCTGTCTTTCATTATTTTTCTCTCTTTTTCTTCATTTTCTTTCTCCCTATTTCTCTCTGTCTTTTTCTCTCTCTATCTGTCTATTTCTTTCTGTGTCTTTCTATCTTTTTTTCTTTCTATCTTTTTCTTTCTATCTTCTTCTTGCCTTTTCTTTCTCTCTATTAGGAGCGAAGCTCCTATAGCCGGGGCTATGTCCCTGGCGCCGTGTACACTAAATGGCGATGACGATGACGCTGCCATCATGTCAGCGTCATTGGCTGTGCTATAATTGAAAGGGCGCCCGCTAGATGGCGCGCCGCCATCTTCGCCGGGAGCTCAGTCAGCGAACATCTCCACGCAGCTACTCGTCATGAACACCCCAGAGGCAAAAGCAGCGGCGCGGCTAGTCCCACACATGATGTCCCGTTACGATCTCTTGTGCAGCTCGTACGACTGTAAGCGTCCCACCACCATCAGAGGGACCTGTATCGACATTGCGACAAACTTCACTGACCACAGAGCTGTAATATTCATAGGGAAACGGGTCACAGAGCTCATTGGGAACAACCCTTCTTTGTGGTCCGTAAAGTAAAATATCATTATGTATCATTATGTATCATTATGCGTTCACGTCTTTACATGATGCGTCGGCGAATGTTTCACGGTTTTACCGATAAGCGTGGGAGCTTCGTTCCACTCATCAGCATTCCCTTCGTGGAGATGGCCTGGAGTTTTTATCTCTCTCTTTCTGTGTATCTCTATCTTTCTTCTCTCCCTCGTTGGCTGTTCCATGCTACAAAAATCGCCCCTACGACGAACTCTACACCCCTTTTCTCTATTTTGAGCCTTCCATTCGTTGCGATCAAGCGAGTACTTCGCGGGCGACCACAATATTGCTGGAAACGATGTGTTAAAGCTGGCGCTTGGCACTGCTTCGTCCTCTCATCGAAAGAGTATTCTGGGACGTGGCGCTTTTGTAGTTCTTGGTCGATGCTGACGCGATAACCTTCAAATCGCTCTAGACAGTACATACTGCTTATAGCCATAATACATTCGCGTGCTGTAAGAAAGTAGGGTAAGGCCAGAGAGAAACTATATTCGGCATTCTTGATAAAGCGTGATACCACGTTTGGATTCCTTGACAGTTTGTCCACGCGACACCTGATGTTTCATGAGTTTCACCAACGATAATCCCTTTGTTTTGCCAACATGTCCGTGATGTCGTGGCAACCTTATCTGGATACGATGCAGGCTGCCGCTGAGTTACTTCTACGAAGAAGTGGTCAGCTGGACATCCTGTGTATGTGAGCGTTCTGCGCGTTCTTTATGGTGTTGTGGGGACTTTAATTACTGCACATGCTATGACAATAAAGCTGTTGACGCCATGATTTTTTCGCTGGATTTTATATAGCACTAAGCATGAGCTCTAGTCCGTCTAGAATTTGCACTGAAGCCTCGGCAACGGGCGTCTTGGCTCCAACACGTATCATTCGCAAGGCGCGTAAGTGATACGCGTAAGTCGTACCACTTTCTTGCATTTCCCACGAGGAAACGGTGCATATTTCCTATTCGGTCATTGTCACTGGTCCAGTTATTCTGGGAGCACGCATACTCAAAAAACTGAAGCCAGAGTGATGGTCTCATCATTGTATCGTCGAAACAGTCAGGTATGACGACATCTCGTGGTGCATGCACTGGAGAGTTCACTATTGACGTCAGGATGGTCAACAGCTGTTGGTTCTTTTGCGTTAGATGTTCTTGCGTGCGGAAGACATGCTCCATTATTAGGGGGGACACTCATATGCTCAGTTGTTGCGTCGTGCTTAATCGGTCCATGGATCCACTGTAGGAGCTCAGCCGTTCCTAGATCGACTCTCACGGAACCCTTACAGGCCATTTCTTCTAGAGTGATGCTAGCCTTATTCGCTAGAAACGCTAAGAAGTCCGGTGTGCTGACCTTTTCTGGGAGGTCGATGGCAACGTCTCCGTCTTCCTGGCATTTCTTGATGAGCAGATGGCCGTCTTCTTCCTGGGCGATTGTAAACAGCACCCACATTGTCCTAACCTATGCGGCTGCGCCAAAATGTAACGTTCCTTTTTAATTGACCATCGTAAAGTAGAGTAGAGTAGAGTAGATCCTTGAATCTGTGGCGCACACCCACGCTGGGGGGATTGGCCAAGAACCGGATAGTTTTGTAAAATTATTTAATAAAAGTTTAAATTTGGTCTGTTTAAAAGAAATAAAAATCAACAGGAAGAACTTATTAATGGAGTGTAATAATAAACTGGAAGAAAGCAATGAAGCGGTGAATTTAATTTAAATTAACAAAAAAAAAAGAAAAGCAGGTGGGAGAAGTTTGGAAAAGCATAAAGTAGGACCAAAGATTGATTTCAAAGCTTAAATCTCTTTGAACCTTTAATGAACTCCTGCAGTGCATCAGCAATGTTCCCGTCACTATGGCCCAGCCCCAAAGCCCCAAAAGATAGGACATTTTGCGCATTTAAATCTAACCTAAGGAGGCGGAAAATGGCACCTAAAGTATTTTTGCGCAAGCAAGAGTATCTCTTACATGAAATGAGAAAATGCTCGGTTGTCTCAGGAACTCCGCAAAAAGAACAATGAGGGGAAGCTGCCAGACCAGCTCTGTGTAAATATAAATTTAGCGGTGGAGTCTGACAACGCAGTCTCGTGAGTGCGACTTCCATTGCTCGAGTTTGACATATTTTACTATTCCAGGGATAAATTAAGTGCTGGAATTCTGATGTGGCCGTTATTGCAGGTGCAGAAAATTCATGTAACATCAGTTTTCTTCTTAATCTAGCCCCTATAATAAATTTGGATGCCGGCAAAACCTCAATAACAGGCCCATTTAAAGATGACTTTGCTAGAGCATCTGCCCTTTCATTCATGAATAGGCCCTTATGCCCTGGAATCCATACCAGCCTGATCAAATTAATGTGTGGGGGGAACTAATGCTTTGAAAACAGTCAGAGCAGGCAAGTCCTCATTTACAGTAAGGGAGGAACATACTGATAGTGAATCCGTCAAAATTACTACAGAAGTTATTGATGCCGTTAATTTACGGAGAGCTAGAATTATCGCTAAAAATTCTGCTTCAAAAATGGGCACAAAATCTGGAAGGCGCAAAGAAAACGACCAATCTAGGGTAGGAGAAAAAATACCAATTCCGCATTTCTCTTCACTTTGTGAAGCATCAGTCGCTATGATCGTTTTTATTGGCATATGTACCAGGTAATCCCTTAATACAGCTTTTAAAAATCGGTCGGGCATTAATTTTGCATTTTTCGGAAAGATATCGTCAAACTGTATTTTAATAGATTTGTTTTTGTTGCTGATGAACGGCACATCATTAATTTTAACGCTTAATTCGTCTAGAAGGCGCTGTATAACGAGAATTTGAGGCGCATGAAATCTCGGCCAGTCATTTCCAAAAAACAAGTCAGGACGGTCAATAAAAATTGTTTCTAAACGCCTTACAGGGGATTCATACAACCTAAGATATGACTGTGCTGCTAATAATTTAAAACGGGTAGCAAGTGAGGGAAGCCTAGCTTCCAGGTACAAGACCTTGATAGCTACAAACTTAGGAAGCCCCAGGCATAGTCTCAATGCTTGTCTCTCGAGGACCACAAGAGGATGGATCTTGTAAGCAGGTGCCCCGGCGTATAAAATGCACCCAAACTCGAGCACAGGGCGAATATACATGCAGTACACTGAGAGAAGAGTTTTTCTCCGCATACCTAAACGACTATTGCTAATTTTGCTTAATAAGCCAATCGCTCGTCCACCCTTTGCTGCGATGTATTCAATATGTGGTTTCCAAGACATGGATCGGTCGTAAATCACACCAAGATATTTCACATTCTCTACTTGTGGAATACTCTCAAGATGGTAAGAGAGTGAAATGTAAATAGGGTCCTTCAATGGAAATGTTAAAACCGAACATTTTCTGACATTTAAATACAGATGTATACTATCAAGCCAACTTTCTACGGCTGATAGGTATGATTGTAATATTTGGAATAGCTTATGAATGTCCTCTGCTGATGAAAAAAATGCAATGTCATCAGCATATACATACGTGTGTACGTCCTGATGTCGTGGAATAGAACTCATCAAAATATTAAATAATACCGGGGAAAGGACTGCCCCTTGAGGAACACCTCTTGTTTGCACGTATGTAGAAGACGAGATGCCACTTTGGGAACAATAGAACGTTCTGTTGCGTAGGAATTCCGCAATCCATGATTTTATATAGTTCGGAAAGTTAAGGTTGTGTAGCTGATTAATTAACACTATATGCTCAACGCTGTCATATGCTTTGGCAATGTCGAGAGTAACTAAAGCAGCATATTTTCTTTCACGCTTAGCTAATTTAATGCGACTTTCAAGGTCTATATGGGCCTGCCATATAGAACATCCTGATCTGAAGCCAATTTGCGATGGATTTAGAATTTCTCTCTCATTAATGAAATTTGTTATGCGTATGTTTAAGATTCTCTCAATTAATTTTACAAAATTCGAAGTTAGTGCAATGGGCCTAATGTTATCTAATACATACCCCTTACCCGGTGCTTTAAGTAATGGTATTATCTTAGCTATATTCCACTCTAACGGGAGCCATGCCATTCTTATTGAATAATTGATTACATCCAATAGGTACTCTTCTGATTCTTTATAAACGTTCATCCCGAACCAGACTTCTTCTTCGTCTCCTTCTTCTCTTCTGCCCTGCGGGAAGGCATTTCTCTTCTTCTTCTGACCGTTACATCTTACGTTCATGCTGGCTTTCTGGCGCTTGCCCTTCAGCACTCCGAGATGGCAGGGAAGGGCATGTGGCAATGTCCTTGCTGTTCTTCAAACAACATGTGACTGGAGGTAGAGACACCGCTTCAGAAAATTTACACCATCTTCCCAAAGGGAACCCTGATGGGATGCGAAGCAGCAGCGTTGCGCACGGGTGGCGTCACGGGTTGAACGGCGCTAACGCGGGTGCTGCGGTGAGCGCTGGAAGATTTGTTTGAAGCGATGGCTGGCGTAGGTCTTGTCGTTGCGTGTCAGACGGCAGCTGCGGGCGCTCCGGCGAGCGCGCGGCAGGCGAGGGAGAGAGTGACGTCAGCGCGCACTGCGAGGGGAGCGTGACGTCAACGCGCAGCTGCGGCATGACCTACTTGGCACCGCTCCAACACCTGCGGCGAGGGGAGCGCGTTGCGGCGCGTTCGTCCGTACGCACGGAGGAACAGCGTTACACAGCCTAGTCAAATAGCTGCTTCGCATCTAATGTAACAGGATCGCGCTCTGACTCTTCAGAGAGTACAGGCTCTCGTACCCTTGCCGATGCTGATCGCCTTCTGCGATTACGAGAGCGCCTCTGGCGATGGTGCACCTTTGTAGCCACTTCTCTGTGTGTAGGGTGATATAGTACCATTTTTATAAGCAGGGTTATTTCAGTTTTTATTTTCGGAGATTCCTTCGACCTTGATTCATGCGGGCCATCGCAGTTAGAACACTTCAGGCCAGATCCCTCGCATATCGACTCATCATGATCTCCCCAGCAGCGGGGACATGTCAACCCGTTCACGCACGCAGCGCTCAGGTGCCCACACACTTGCGACACTAATGGCGTAGGAACACACGCGCGGACAGGATGCTTCACCTAGCGCACTTTTACACGTGATGGCAAGTTATATCTTTCGAAATCTACCTCCACGCATCTGGACCGTTCAAAATGGCGTATGTCTGTGATGTGCGCAGTCGAGAAGATCAACGTTGATAGATCGTTGTCACCGATATCCGTATCCGCAACGGAAATCACATCAGCAATGATGTAGCCTCCATGAACAATGAAGGTCAGCATCGGTATGCTGCCGAGCATAGTCACAGTTTTCAATGCGTAGACACATCAACAGCGAGTATATTCTGGGATCAATACGGATCTCTCTTGTTTCTCCCGGAGCTAATTTGCCAAGTAGTGAGAGCTCGTCTACTCAGGGAAGTCAGGTTGCTTGCAGCAGTGACGGGGATGTAGGCGATTGTGTACGTCTGCTGAAAGGACGGCGCAGGACTCACGCATCAAGTCCTGCGATGCTTCCTCTTCCACCGTCGGTTTGTGGTCTCGACGTATCCACCGTCGGATTCCATGTCATTCACGTAGAGTGCCAACCAGTTGGTACGTATACACAGTAAAAAATGAAAGAAAAAAAAACAGCGCATTATGAACACGGATAAGTAAGGACACATGACTAGCATTAGTCATGTGCCCTTACTTGTCTTCGTTTATATCGCACTACTTTTGAACCATCTTTTGGCTTTTCGTACCTTTTAATAATGACAATATACTGTGAAATTCGCGTAGACGGATGCTTGACTTGTTAATGCGGCATCGAAAGAAGCATATGAGAAATAACGTCACATATATTTGATTACGTGTGATGCTGGTAGCATACGGCAGCAGGCAGGAATATTCATTTCCCTGTGGCTTCGGCATTTTTGCCCGTTTAACGCGATAGCGTTGAAGAGCTTGGTTCGCAGAAATTCCGGCGTCGGTGTCGGCGTCGTTGACTGTGAGCGAAAAATCATCATCTTGTCCGTGACCGAAAAATCGAGAAAGATGCGAATAAAATAAGTAATAACAATCTTGGGTTCGAGTGAGAATCGAACTCAGGCCGTCTGCGTGGCAAGCCGGTGTTTAACCACAGAGCCACGCTATGGCTTAAGACTGCTCTGAAAAAAAAAAAGAAAAAAAAAGAAAAAAAAAAGAAAAAAAAACTCTATATGAATGTCATGTAGAGGAAGGAGCCTCCTTAACGCACAATATTGCGTGGCAAAAACGTAGAATCGCACCAGGCGTCAAAACATGTGAATTGCGCAACGAGTGGCCGTTTTAAAAGCCCACCCATTACAAAACGCTCAGACATATTTAATCATCACCAGCTGCAAAAGCATCAACAAAGTGAGCAGCTGCGTATGTTCGCTCGTTCCCCTACGGGCGCGTAGTTGACCCTTTGCTGATTCGCAAAAGGAAGAATTATGGCGTAGTGGGCACGTAAATACAGTACTTGCAGTAGGCGTTCTAGGATAGTTTGAAACGGCCAATGTTACGCGCCCAGTCATTGGTTTCCTTGCGGCACGGTTGAGGCATCCACCGAGAACCGAAGTGAGGCTAGCAATTCAGAAGGCGATGCGCACGGGGCCCGATTACGCTATCATGTGCTAATCTTGAAGGCGAAGCTAAAGCGTCCTCCAAGTTTTTGCACACCCCTGCCGACACCCATGGTTACGGTATATATATTGCTTGCAAAAAATATGTTAACTATGGATTTTTAGGGTTTTTTTGTCCCACAACCCTGGTTTTCCTGGCCCGACGCCTACATGAGATATAGCCTCTCACGGGGCGACAACGGCAGTGGCTTGTTCCATCGTAGTGTGACGTTTGTTGAGAGTACTAAGTAAAAGCTCTTTAATTCGAACTCGGCTGATTCGAACTTACGGTTAATTCCAACTGACGCCCCGGTCCCGGCACAGCCCTGTGTATTTCTACGGGGGAAAACTCCTGATAATTCGAACGCATCGGTATCCACAACGGTTAATTCGAAATGGGAGCCCCCTGGCTTTCATCGTTCCTCGCACAATTCGACCCAGAGTGATGGCAATGTGTTGCCCAACCAAGCCAAACCAAATTTACTAGAGATGCAAAACAACAAATCAGCAGCATTTCTCCGCAGATAAGAATTCGGACGCTGCGGTGGAGCTCTTCGGCAAGCTGCAAACGATGTTCATGGAGTGGCGACAGAAGAAGCGCAAGCAAATGCAACTTGTTGATTACTTTTAATTTTGATTGCGTTAACACTTCCATATAAATAAACGCAACACAATGCGCTGTCAGCGCATTGTGTATAGTTCCTTCTCTGTCCTCGTCGTTTAAGCGCTGTTTTTTCTTTTGTGATGTAACACCAACTGGCTCAACGTCGTTCACTGCTAAATGAACGTGTTTTGGAGCATAAATAGCGTCATATATTTTGACATTAAAGGTCACTGCTCACATGCCTGTCGCTACTTGTTTCTGACGTATTTCACTGATCAATAAATTCTGTTCGCTGTCAGAACTCCATGAACTAAATTCACGAAATCGTCTGCCACAGACGTGTGATATCGCCTAATTCGTGATAACGAGTCCAGAGGCAGCTTCTTCGGGTTCTGCCCACACATTGTGGCGCGATGTCCGCTCATTCTAGCGCCCGCCCGCTAATTCGAACTCCGCTTAATTCGAACAATTTTATAGTCCCCTTCGAGTTCGAATTAACGAGCTTTTACTGTATTTAACAAGAATAACAACAAATAAATAGAGAGAAAGATGGAGAGAGGAAGACAGGAAGAATGTGTGGCGGATATGTGTGCCAGTAAAGAGGACTCACGTTTGCTGCTTCGTTTACCAGCTCGTAGATAGCTACGTTATGTATTTACTGAAAGGGTGTGAACACCAAAATAGGAGATTACCCCTGAGACGAAACAGACTACCACTTGAGAGAGCGAGAGAGAGAGAGAATTCATTAGGAGAAGGCAGGGAGCTCGGCCTGAGCTTGTGCGCTCTGACCTGCTACTCTTCACAGGGAAAAAAGGGAAAGGGGAAAAAGAAGTGATTAAGATGACGATGAGGACAGGAAGAGGTGATACGTTGGTACAGTAACCCCGTAACGCAGTGGTGTTCTTAAAACGTAGTGTCTAGTCCAGTATTTCTCAGAAAGTCTATAAATGCCCTTGCAGCAGTTTCTGTTGCTGTATGGTCGGATATTGCAGACAATAGGTTAGTCTCATTGAGAGTTTTCACACCAAAGCTTGCCAACTTTGAAGCCAGCGTCTTCCGTTGGGGCTTGTATAGAGGGCAGACTACATGAGCTTTGTGTGCTTGCTAAGATTACTGAGACGATTTTAGATAGTGCACATGTGACTTAAAGCTAAATTATTTGAATTTTAAATTCTAGAAGCGAAGCGTGGCTCCTTTTTCCGACTTATCGAAATAAGCATTATTGAAAACATCAATAGAGTATCAGGCGACAATAAGCGGATAAGGAGTCATTCACTCTGCGCGCGGGTACTCGTATACATCCGCGTATACATCCTCCACGGGGATAGCCGTCGTCCAGTAGTCTGACCAGGGCTGCGCAATCGCGTGGCCACTCCGCCCGTGCTTCGACTAAACCATTGTTGAAAGGCCGAGATAATTGTCATCCGAATCTCGTCGCCCGCGCTGCGCCTGAATCGGACCCCACCGGAACAGCGTGCTTGCACTCCAATTGCTTCGACAAACATGAAGCTTGCAGCAGCTGCCCTCCTGCTTCTATGTGCCAGGCACGTGAGTGTACTTGGAGCTGCCAAGGAATAAGTGTGTGTGTGTGTGTTTTTTTCACTTCGGTACCTTTCTACTTGGAGATGCAAGAGTGCTGAAAGGCTTTTCAAGCAAACCGGACGATGCGAAAACAAAACCAGGAGAATGCAGCGGGCTCCTCAGAGGGTATATTACTGAACAATGCCGGTCGCTACAACGTTTGTCCAGTGTTCTTATTTCATACTTTGTTTTTTTTTACAGCAGAGCTATTATGGTCGAGGTTTGCCTTGTGTCGTAGATAGAAAATCATCATCACCATGAACCGGTACGCGCTCATTCACCGCCCAAGCACTCGGCACAGATGGTTAACAAGAGAAACTAAAACATGCGGTTTCTGATCGATGTTTGCCGTCGGTGTCTTTCCTTAATTTTTATCGGACCAGTGTGGTGAAACGCGGCTGCGTCAATGTGCATTTAACTCTTCTTCAGAAATAGAGAGGCAGTGCTTCGGGAGTCTAAAGCGACGTCAATCATAGCATCTTTCAATTAAGTTCTATTGGCGTCAAAGTGGGAGCGCGAGGTGATACTCGATGGCTGTCGGGCAAATTTAAGTGTCACCTGAACTGAAGCTTGTTTAAAGTAGGAATTTATTGCGAAATCTGACAATACATGAAAAGTGACGACTGTGATTGCGATTGAGGTGAAGGCGAGACAACTGCCGTCTGATTAGGAAACTCGCAACGCCACGAGCGCAGCAGATGTCACAGCGGAAAGTGTACAAAATGACAAAGATCTGCACAAGTGTGCACATACAAATAAAATGTACAACACTGTTAGAACGAAATTTCAACCAGTATTTCTGTCCAGTGTAAAGACAAAAAAAATATGCAGAGAACAGCAGTAGATCACTGCCTTTGGGATTAAGGCAAACGAGAAGATATAAAGCCCTTAGGAATAGTTATGCTTTTCTAAGAATTAAAGTTACTTTCTATATCTGAAGGTGAATGGAGACGAAGAGTGTTCTACAATATGATATAAATCATAATACTTGTTAGATAAATTCAAAACTATTAGAAGTTTATTCGAATATAAAAAATATAATTAAATTTTTAGAAGTTAATACAAATAAAACTAAAAATCTATCTGTCTGCATATATATGTCATTGATTTCCAAATACACTTTCAGTTGGCAGTATGCTCTTGTCTTCTTGTGTCCCTCACGCGTTCGTATTAGAAAATTGAAGGACACTTTGTCAATTCGAAAGTGTGTTCGGAGAACGATTTTTGCAATTATTTCATTTAAACCAAGAATTTGGATCATAAAAATGAAAAAGAATGGAACGCGATGCGCGCGTCTCCCTTCTTGCATGATTGGACACGCTGGGCACAGCGACGCTACGCAAGCAAAGCGTGAGCACTGTACAGTCCGACGCGAGGCGCGATCGACGCGACCGGCGTAAAATCCCTAGATAAACTAAAGTAGCGCTAACCGCGCCCCTTCGCCTCTGCCTCCTCTCCCAGAAGCTGCAGCAGCGCCTCTATGGTGTCCGCCAGGAAACTGCTGAAGCACGGCCGGCCGTGCGAAACGCATACCCTTTCACAGGCATACCCTCTCCCGGCGCGCGGGAGAGGGTATGCACAGAGGACGGACAAGATGGCGCTTGCACTACCAAGCATAGGGGAGAGGAGGAGCCTGCACATTGACACGTATGGCTGTACTTTAGTTATTCTAGGGACTTTAGATCGGCGTCCTTTGGCGCACCCCGGTGGCCACCTGGCACCGTGCCAGGGCACGGACGTACAGACGGACGGACGTGAGCATGAGACATTAAAGGCTTTCGCCTTAAAATCAACGAAGTTCCATGGTTTATGTGCAACTGGTTGTAGAGTTAGGGTACAAGAAATTTAATACTGATGCATTCATATGATGTGAATAATGGGTTCAGATAACAGTTTTCTGCGTAGAAAATTTATTACCGCGATAGCGTTAAAGAGCTTGTTTGGCTGAAATTCTGGTGTCCGCGTCGTTGGTAGTGAGCGAGAAATCAACGTTGTCCATGAGCGAAAATTCGAGATCGAAGCAAATAAATAAATAAATAATAAGAACGTTCGGCTCCGGTGGGAATTGAATACGGGCCATCTGCGTGAGAATAAGATGTTCTACTACAGAGCCACGCCGCTGCTTGAAAGTGGTTCTAAAAAAAAAAAAGCCTGACATAAATGTCATGTATAGAGTAAGGATGCCGTCTTGACGCGTATGATACTGCGTAGCAGAAGCGTGTAATCGCAGCAGGCATGAAAATATGTGAATTGTGCAACGAGAGGGTGGTTTAATGGCCCACCCATTACACAACGCTAAGACGTAATTAATCATCATCAGCAGCAACAGCATCAACAAAGTGTGCAGGACCGCGTTTTGCCTTACGGACGCACAGTGGGTACTTCGCGAATTCGCAGAAGGGAGAATTATGGCGTAATGGGCATTTCCCAACTGTATACTTACTGTAGGCATTCTAAGATAGATTCAAATGGCCAATTTTAATAAAGCCCACAGACGTTTCTTCTTTCCTTGCGGTACGGATGTGTTGTACCCCGAGAAGCGAAGCCATGTTAGCGAATGAGAAGACGATGCGCATGGGGCTTGATTACGCTATCGCGTTCTACTCTTGAAGACGAAGCTGAAGCATCCTCCAAGCTTTTTCAATTTAACAGATGAAACACGCTTACGGAATTATTTGAGGCGCGCGTTGCCTTTATCCGCGTAGTGCGTGCGTGCATGCGCGTGTGTGTGCGTGTGTGTGTGCAATATGTTCCGGTGCGGCCTGCTGCAGCGTGAGCTCCAGAATGATGCCGAATTAATGTGTATGATCATTGACAGCGCTGATAGGCACGGTCGTTTGCAGCGTATTGTCAGAATTGTAGAGAGCAGAACAGTGTTTTATTCAGGTACGCAACCACATTTCAGGATTCGGGCGCGACTCGGAAGTTGCGGAGGAAAACGAAGCCGGCAGGGGTGATGGATTCAGGTAAGGCAGCTATGATGAACTGTCACGGCGGCACGACGGTCATCTTCCATCTGGGAAAGCGTATAATCCTAGACCAGAGGATCGCATGTGGAGCTTCTATTGCGATATTAATTGCATGGAAACTCTCGGCGGGCGTTTGCCATCGTCGTTATGCTCTGTATAAAGTCTAAATCGATCGCATTGCCTCTTTCGGCGGGTTTTTGCCGTCGCCATCATGTTTCAAGCCCAAATCAATGACATCGCCAAGTGCGTCGTATGTTCTAGGTGCGAGTAAAAGGGCGTTAGCGCTGCGGACGATTGCGGCTGAAAAAGATGTGGAAACACGCCGGCCATTTCTGACGCACGATGGACACGTGCGATAACATTGCCCCGCCGCGGCGCTCGCGATTAGCTCCGGCTTCGCGCCGGCGCGCTGCACATGTGTTGCTTTGATCCAAGGTCTTAGCTAAGCACGTGTATTTCGTAGAAATTCTCGCACGGACACAACCTCGCTCTCACGAATCTCGAAGTGAGTTTTTCAATGGCTAAGTTACTTGAAATCTTTCCACAACATTAACTGTACTTGGTAAAAGAGTATAGTTTACTATCGCTGGTAAGAACGAAGAAGGCAGCCAACCAAGCCAGAAATAGTGTTAGCCACATCTATAGATGGCTTGCACTGACGTCACTGAAACCGCCATGTTGGTGCACCGCATGGCACACGAAAGGTTTGTGACATCACGTGTTAATGTTATCGTTACATCAGTTGCAAGTTCTCTCGTCATTGACGCACAGAGGCCAATAAAATTGCGGCCGCATCGTTGTCATACTGAAGCAGGTTAAACGCGATGTGATTATGCTGCCATTACGTCATCAAGGCCGCCATGTTGGTGAACCAGTACGTTATGAAGCGGCCACCATGACATCACGTGCAAGCTATCTATCAGCGAGTTCCAGCGCAATCCGCCTGAACACATTACTGGAACGTGTACGCTGAAAAAGCGTAGTAACTGCCCATATCAAGATACGGAAGAAAAGGCCATCTTTTCTTATGAAAGACATTACCATGCACGATACAAGAGACCGGAATGGCTTGCATGAAACAAAAGCAGAGGAGGCTCCTCCAAATAGACTCGTATCTATATCGTCGCAAGCGCCCATTTTCCTTTACTGTTTTCTTTCACGGAGAACACGCTTGATGTTGCATTTGCCCAAAATGGCAGGAGCTACATGTTGCTCCGCAAATAAGCTGATATGTGTATCAACCACGGTGAGTGATAATGCGTCAACTAAATGTTTATCTTGACAACGCTCAATCCGAGACATTCTTCCAGATTATCAAAGCTGAAAAAGAAATCAGTAGAACGGCAGAGGATGATGACAAATTTAGTCTTCTTCGTATTTCATTGTTTTGACAGTGCACAGCATGAAGTGTAGTGACGACATGACATTTTTCACCGAAGAAGAGGACTGCTCATTCCTGTCGTGTTGCTTCATAAGTATAGCGAGGAGGATAACTTTACATAAGCACAAGAGAGGGCGATGTCGAGTTCTCAGGACAAAGGAAACTAGTGCTGTGTCCACCCTCGTTCTCGTATAAACTTGTACTCGCCGCTGTATACACCTGTAAAATATGCAACGACTCCCCCACGTTGCGGGAATACATGTTGGTAACACCTCTCCTTACGCACCCTTGCCCCGTAAGGGGTGTAGCAGCGTACCGCAAAGACCATGAACCCCTGTAAGCACGCACGAAAATGAAAACCTCGCCAGCGATAGATGAAATCACACATGAGGCGTTTCTGGCTCGGCAGGCTTTCATGTTCAATCGCGTCAGCACACGAAAAAAATGTATATATATATAGTTCGGTAACTTTTCTGTGATTGTAGGCACGTGTCCCGCTTGCACTGGTATAAGCAATTTTACGCTTGATGCGAAAAAAAAAGAAAAAAAAAAACAAGCGCTAAGGAACGGGGACAGGAAACGGGAGGCACACAGGACAGGCGCTCATCCTGTGTGCCTCTCTCTTTTGAGCGCCTGTACTGTGCGCCTCTCGTTTTCTGTACCCGTTCCTTAGCGCTCATCTGTTTCGCATCAAGTATGAACGAACTTGCCCAAACACACGTCTTTCTAAGCAATTTTACGCGCCGGTGTTTTCTTCGGAATGTCTTTTGGTTTACTGTAACTGTTGGAACGTCGTAATTAGTACATATTGGAGGAAGGATTCATTAATGTATGTCGACCTAGAATGCACTCCGACCGCAACACGTGTTCGTAACGACAAATGTATAGTGTACGCCCCATATCAGAAGTATATTATTAATTAGTTATGCAAATATTCAATCGCTCCATAGCTAGAAAAATTGTTACTACAACTGCATGAGTGGGCAAAGGGGGTCATCGAAACTCCATAAAAAACGCTGATATTCCAGCGTGACATGTTTATCAATTCAGCCATAAAAAAAGAGAGAGATAACAGGATTTCCATTAAGACTGACGGGGCACCGAACTCACATACCATGAGAAGATAAGGCACGAGGCCATCTAGGGTGAAATTAAAAATTCAACTGCGTTCTGATGTTATGACACTTGTCCGTTCGCAAATCCTACTTTTGGCACCTGTGTGATATTAGACGAATATGGCGACGCAGAGCACTGTGCTAGAATTTTGATGAGTTGTAAACCACTCTCGACGATGTGTGAGCTTGTACAGTGCTTCAAGCAGACACCCGGTTGTACATAAAGCGTCGTCGTTTGACACTGCTTCCCGTTTCCTTCGAATCTTGCACCAATGTGTGTCGATGATTTATTCATTCGTGGAAGAATAACGGAAAAATTTACGTGGCCCTAAAGCGAAAGCTGTAGTTCAATAATGGCTCTTGAAAACAGTCCTTCACTCTGCCTAACGGGCTTTTTGAAGTTACTGAAAGTTACCTTTCGAGTTACAGAATGTTGAATTTATTGAATCACGGCAGTAACAGAGAAAAAAAAATATTTAAAGTCCTTCCACTATGTGAACATGGAAGACCAACAAGCCTGTTTGTTTTGTTCAGTCATATTTAAAAATGTCTCTCTTGAAATAGCTATTTTCTAGCAACATTATCAGTTGTCCCTTGGTACCTGGTACCATACTGGCCACTGCCGCGGGTCAAGCGAGGTATGCGCATGAACGGAAGGCGTGGCCACACTGGCCTTTCCTGAACGATACTTATTTTTTGGAGGGGCTACGATAGGGGCAGAAAGGGGGGGTGGGGTGTCTACACGTAGCTAAGAGAAGATACTTTTGGGATAGTTGCTTTGTTACGACCAATGAAGCCATAGCGCTTAAAAGACAGGGACCAAGGAAGAGGACAGGACATGCGCTACTCACAACTGAATTTTTATTTCGGAAACATGTACTTATACTGCTGGTGAAAACAGAAAAAACCGTATCAGAAATGTAAGCGTGCATCGTTCAGATACGCGATTTCCTTTGCGCTCAGAGCAATCGAGGGGGGCGCTGATATAGTTGGCATGTTCTCTAGCAATCAAACAGGCCTCGACAGTCACTCGCGTATACATACATACATACATACATACATACATACATACATACATACATACATACATACATACATACATACATACATACATACATACATACATACATACATACATACATACATACATACATACATACATACATACATACATACATACCTACCTACCTACCTACCTACCTACCTACCTACCTACCTACCTACCTACCTACCTACCTACCTACCTACCTACCTACCTACCTACCTACCTACCTACATACATACATACATACATACATACATACATACATACATACATACATACATACATACGTACGTACGTACGTACGTATGTACTACATACTACATATATACATACATACGTACGTACGTGCATACGTACGTACGTACTATCCGCGTCAGATGAAACCCGAACACCGGCAAGCATTCGCATTGGTATAGTGCGCGCCGTCCAGTTATCACCACTGACAGGCGCGCGCATCCGGTTCGGCAGCACTTCGCATACGTGCGCGCCTGTCCATAGTGATAACTGGACGGCGCGCACTATAACACTGCGAATGCTTGCCGCTGTTCGGGTTTCATTTGACGCGGATAGTACGTACATACATACATACATACATACATACATACATACATACATACATACATACATACATACATACATACATACATACATACATACATACATACATACATACATACATACATACATACATACATACATACATACATACATACATACATACATACATACATACATACATACGCATGCATGCATGCATGCATGCATACATACATACATGCATGCATGCATGCATGACTGGACCGCCATTCTATATAACTCTCTTCTGGCCTGCTTCCTTAGGAGCAATTACCTTCGCCCCGCAGTGGAGCATGCAGGCGAGTATTTATTTCTACATCGGCAAATCTCTCTGGTCTGAAATAAATTGCTTTCTGTTCTCATTTATCATAGTTATCATTGACAGTGTAAGCCAGCACCACTCACTGCAGTGACGGCCAACGTTACTAGAATGACCTAGTAACATTGGTGACGGCCTTACTTTAAAGAAATCATGCTTGCCCGAAAAGTGTGGGGCTTTATGGGCAACTGAATACGTTGAGCGCCGTGTTGTCTTCAGTGGAAAGCAGCTTCGCTGCCTCAGAAAGTGAAATCGACACCCACAAATTTGTAGAAAGAAGACACCGGGAAATCCGACTGAGAAAGAATGCTTCTTACTTGCCTAAAGAGTCATCTTGGCCCGGGAATCAAACCCGGGAGCAACGCCTCTCCGGGGCGGTCGCTCCACCAATTTTCCTTTCTGAATCCTTGCGCCACCTTGCAGGATCCCGCAAAAATGATTTGCTTTGCTGGCTTTTTCGTATGCTCTCTCAAGCATTCGGGGAGGAAACTCAAATTGAATATGCAGAGCGGAAGTCCCCCCGTTATAAACAACAGAACACATGCACGTGGTTACTATTTAAGGAAAAAAGCTGCCTTACTGTTTCCTGTGATGGCAGAGCCAAAACATAGCCTATACGGCATACACGCAGTTGTGTGCAGGCTGCATGATTTACATTATACGACATACAAAAAAAAAAAGCGCTCAGTGAAGAAGAAAAAAGAATGACATGTTGGGTGACAAATGAATATCCGTTCAGCCGCAATGTGCGAAACATAAGGTATCACGGATTAAAAGGAAAAAAAAAGACAGAAAAAACAAACGTAAAGACAATTCACGGGCATAGTAGCAGGCATGAGGCTTATGCAAGCATCTTCAAAAGCAAATAACTATAAGAAAACACTCGTGTTAACTAACGCCAACACTTAACCAATGACAGTTTCAGCGCTGTTTGCATATTGGTTAACTTAAACTGTCTCAATCATGTACATGTGTGAAACACGTAAAGAATTTTTAATTCCTACGTCGCAGGGCGCGTCACATATCAAGTAGTACCTATAAAGAGACTCCTTTAAGTGGAGCCCATCGAATCATCTATGCTACCACGGCATCCTGTCTGTGCGTCGCCTTGTGTTATTGTGATGTCCAGCCATATAGGTACAGAAAAATCTAATACTGGCCACACCAATCGTCAGGACGGAAGAACTTGTGGCAACTTCGGACAACTGCTTGCACGAGCGACTGTACACTACACAGACTTTTCGATATCGCGCATGAGTTGGGGACTCCTTGATAATCTTGTGCCCTGCTTCTTTCCTTCCTGCTTCTTGTGCCCTGCTTCTTACCTCCCTGTCCTTCCGCCTTCCTCTTCTTCCTCCTCCTTTCCTTCGATGCGCCCTGGGCGTGGGTGGAAGGAGGAAATGATAGTACAAGACAAGTCTCCAACTGAATTCAACCTTTTGGTTCGTAAAAAAACTTTTATTTAATGTCCTGCAGTTTGATAACCCGGGCTCAAGCATCCATCTCCGGGACGTCCAGGCCCTGCCTGGCTACCGCTTCGCGGGCCTGCTAGACAGCCCAGATTTTGTCGGCGAGCTCTAAGCTTCGAAGGTCGTCGGCACACCTGGCTGAGATATCATCTGGACTAGTGCCTTTAGTATTTGCTTCACAATCCCATAGCACGCGTTTGATTTTAGCAGTTTCTGAGCCGCAGACCTTGGAGGTGCTGTTTCGGTAGGTTTCAGGGTAGAATCTATGATATGCAAGCGGGTTTGGATAATACGTGTCCGTCTGTAGCTGCCCCCAGATGGTAGCTTGGGTTACGAATAACTTGTTGTTAGGCGGAGTGAAACTCCGTCAGGCAACATGTGATTTCGTTTTATCGCAACGAAGTATTTCTGTGACCCTCAATCTTATACTCTTCTTTTCCTTTTTCACTCCCTACGCAGGGTAGCGAATCAGATATTGCGACCTGTTTCATCCAGATCCCCGCATTTCTCTTTATTTTTCTTAGTCTTGCTATTTACTCAGAAGGCAGACACCCTTTTGACTCCTTTCGAAGGTAGCGCGAAAAGTTGCAAAATGACCGCACTGTGTGAGTGATTTTTAAGACAACGGTTTAATTATCATAAAAAGCAAGTGAAAGTTCTGAACCACAATTTAACATATGTACGCACGCGATCTCTGTTCGTCAGCGACTAACTGTACAAAGGGAATTTTAGCAAACAAGAAAATACGTTCCCCCCAACGTAAAGAACTCGCAACCTTGACCCGAGGCTATCATGTTTTATAGAAGTCAATTTAAATCAGCGTTTCTACAATGTAGCAGAGGACTACACCGCGGTGTACGTGCATTTTAATGAATAACTGTAATTTATTTGTTGCTATCAAGGGTTGATAGTACCATAAATAGTTCTCTTTAAAATTTGGATAAGCGCATTTTTCTATTCTTTACAACTGCAATGTCGAGATAGTAAATTCCGGTTCGTGCTGTCTTTATTAGATATTTTGAACAGGCGCATGAAAATTATAGTGAAAATGAAACAGAAATAGAATTAGCTGTCCCACATGTGTACCTTTGTATAAAGCTGACATCGCAACGTTACATGAAAGTCAAAATTCATTATTGTTTTTTTCACGCTCTCGCAGTGCCGGGAAGCAAGTATGCAGTTGTTGCTCATGCCTGAGGTGCGCATTCTTTTAGGCGTATGAAGGTTTGTGTTTTAAGGTTATTTGTGGAGCTGCGTTAAAAAAAATGACTGTGTACAACTCAAGGACTCGACTTCATGCGATGCCACGCCCGATGGCGGCGCGCAAAAAGAAATTAGTAATGGACTAAACGAACGAAACGTAAAAGGGCGTTGTGCAGGTGGGAAAATGTGAGCTTTCCCAGCAGTGCCGGTTTATAGCATGCTCGAAGAGCGTACAGGGCACACGAAGCAAACACGATTACCGAATGTGCCAAGATAGAAAGCGCGGAGCTCACAGCTGCGGTTCACCGTCAGACTTCTTAGTGGACACTGGACTAGATAAGCGCTTGCCTTCGCTGATATTTTTCTCTCTTCGCTGATATTTTTCTCATGAATACTCTAAACGTCTTTTGCTTATCTCAACCGATGAGCAGGTAATAACCCCCTGTACTTGGAAACCGAGAGCCTGCAAGAAACAAGCATCTGTAGCTGTCGCTGGTTAAATATCCTGGTATTCCATTACGCTGTGTCGCGTAACTTTCAGTCTTTTGCTGCAGCAGACACATGGTTAGTCATGCAACGAATAGTTACTCTGATGTGTTCTTGCTATGAGGCAGCCACAACAGGCTTCAAATAGAAAAGCGCTGCAGCTTGTGCTAGCCTATACTGACTTGTTCATCTAATTCCTTTGTTTCCGCGTTTGTAAATCTCAGCAGGCTTTTTTCTTTGCGCCATTCGCATTCAATTTAACCTCTCTGTTTGTCTTACTTTTTGATGACCCCCCCCTGGTCGTCCATTTACACTTTCAATTACGCTGTGCTTGATTGCCAGCTTTCTGGACCACTTTTACCCTTATATGTACATGCTGCCTTGGCTGGGGCATTTGAGCAATTCAGCCGCCATTTTCTTTCAAGTCATGTTCATATGTATTTCTCCAAGACTAATTAAGGTATGTTTACATGTATTAAGTCTAAAAATAACGACTGATGTTTCGTG